>PVKS010018966.1:0-39144 GCA_004027875.1 Aplodontia rufa
ATTCCATTGGTCTTCTTCCCTGTCTTGATACCAGTACCATGCTGTCTTTGTTACTATAGCTGTATAGTATAGTTTTAGATCTGGATGGCAAAACCGCCTGTTTCATCTTTCTTGCTTAGTAGTGCTTTGGCAATTCTTGGTTTCTTGTTGTTCCAAATGAATTTGAGAATTACTTTTTCTATGTCTGTAAAGAACAACATAGGTATCTTTATAGGGATAGCATTAAATCTATATAAAGCTTTTGGTAGAATGGCCATTTTTATTATATTAATTCCACCTATCCAAGAGCAGGGGACATCTTTCCATCTTCTAGGGTCATCTTGGATTTTGTTCTTCAATGTTCGATAGTTTTCATT
Organism: Aplodontia rufa; assembly: GCA_004027875.1. Taxonomy (NCBI): domain Eukaryota; kingdom Metazoa; phylum Chordata; class Mammalia; order Rodentia; family Aplodontiidae; genus Aplodontia; species Aplodontia rufa. Next base: position 357 of record PVKS010018966.1, read on the forward strand.
GAAGAGATCTTTGATTTCCCTTGTTAGGTTAATTCCCAAGTATTTTATTTTATTTTTTTTTTGAAGCTATTCTGAAAGGAACTGATTTCCTGATGCTAGCTTTTTTTTAAGGAATATCCATTCCACAGTGGTTGCACTAATTTGCCATCCCACCAACAATGTACAAGAGTACCTTTTCCCCCACATCCTCACTAGCAGTTACTGTTCATATTCTTGATCATTGCCTTTCTGACTAGAGTAAGAAGAAATCTCATTGTTGTTTTGATTTGCATTTCTCTAATTGCTGGAGATGTTGAACATTTTTTCATATATGTATTGACCATTTGTGGTTCTTCTTTTGAGAAATGTCTGTCTAATTCTTTTACACATTTATTAATTGTGTTCATTGAGTTCTTCATATATTGGAGAAGTTAATGCCTTGAGGAGCAGGTGTAAAAGATCTTCCCCTACGCTATAGGCTCTCTCTTCATGCCCTTAGTAGTTCTCTTTGCTGTTCAGAAGAATTTTAACTTGATGGCATCCCATTTATTGATTTTTGGTTTTATTTCTTGCACTTGAGGAGTCTAGGAAGGAAGACAGTTCTTATGCATGCATGATGGAGTGTTGGGTCTACATTTTCTTCTAACATTTGCAGAGTTTCTGGTAAAATTCCCAGGCCTTTGAGATGATTTTTTGTGCAGGGTGAGATATACAGATCAAGTGTCATTTTTCTACCTTTATGTTTCTAGTTTTCTCAGAACTGTTTTTGAAAATTCTATCTTTACTGCTATGTATGTTTTTGGCCTAATATTGATATTGGTCCAGTGGAAGTTGAGCTTATGTCTCTGAGAGTTGAAGAATGAAAACTAAGGGAAACTGAGGCAAGCAGAGAAGACAGATTTTTATTTAAGAAAAGAATAGAGAGCAGAGGATAGGAAGCAGAATGGGCTTCTACCAGGAGAAAGAGTTCTCAGAGCTAAGGTTCTAAATAGGGGGTCTGCCTTGTCCTTCTTATAGTCTTTTAAGATTTCCCTTTTATATTAATCATTGTCTGCTTTCTGCCATGCCTAGGAGCATGGGCACAGAACTTCTAGTTTTTGATCTGTGCCCCTGAGCATCTTTATCAGCAGAAAGGATGTCACACTGATGTGTATATCTGTCTGTCTGGAACAGTGAGTATTTTGTTCCCTTAAAAATATGACCCTCCCCTTAGAAAAAGTGACCAATTTCCTCCTTATTGACTTTACACTGACTACCTGACTTTCCCCCACTCCTATCTATGTAAACAGTTAACTGTATTTATGTGGGTCTATCCCTGTGTATTCTATTCCATTGGTCATTATGTCTATTTTGGTGCCAGTACCATGCTATTTTTTGTACTGTAACTCTGTAGTATAATTGGAGGTCTGGTATTATAATGCCTCTAGAATCATTCTTTTTGCTTGGGATTTCTTTGGCTATTCTGAGTCTCTTATTTTTCCAAATGAATTTTAAAACCACCTTTACTAGTTCTATGAAGAATATAATTTGTATTCAATTTTTTGTGGTTTTTGTGGATGGGCTAACTTTCCTTATTTTTTCAGCAGCTTTATAATTGAAATACAGGAAATTGATCAATTTATATATGTTGATCTTGTATCCTGCTACATTACTAAATTTGTTTATGAGCTCTAGAAATCTTCTGGTGGAGTTTTTTTTTTTTTTGGAGGGGGTGCTAAATATAAGATCATATCATCATCAACAGAAATAGTTTGACTTCTTTTCCTATTTGTATCCCTTTAATTTCCTTCTCTTGCCTGATTGCTATGCCTAGAGTTTCAATGATTCTGTGAAAATGAGTAGTGAGAACGGGCATCCTTTTTTATTCCTATTTTTAGAGAAAGTGCTTTGCGTTTTTCTGTATTCAGTATGATGTTGGCCTTGGGCTTGAGATATATAACCTTTATAATATTGAGGAACTTCCTTCTATCCCTAGTTTCTCCAGTGTTTTAAATAGCAATGGATGCTGTACTTTGTCAAATGCTTTTTCTGATCTATTATCTTTAAATCTATGTGGCGAATAACATTTCTTGATTTGTGTATATTAAACTAACTTTTGCCTCCCTGTACTGAAATGCACTTAATTGTGGTACACTATCTTTTTAATGTGTTTTCTATGTGATTTACCAATATTTTATAAGAATTTTTGCATATATACTCATCCAAGATAATTGCCTGAAGTTTTCTTTTCTTGATGTGTCTTTGTCGTTTTGAGTATCAGCCTGATTTTGCAGTGTTTCCTCTTTTACTGTTTCATGGAATAATTTGACGGTGATCAATGTTAGTTCTTTGTTAAAGGTATTATAGAACTTGGCTGAGAATCTGACTGGTCCTGTACTATCCTTTGCTGTAAGGCTTTTGATAGTTGCTTTGGTTTCATTACTTGCTATTGATCTGTTTAGGTTTTCTGTATCCTCATGGTTCAATTTGAGTCCTATGTCTCTAGGAATTCATCGATACAGTCAAGATTTTCTAGTTTATTAGAGTATAAAATTTCAAAATAGTTTCTGATGATCCTCTGAATCTCTGATGAGTTCAATTTGGATAGGTCCTATGTCACTAGGAATTTGTCGATATATTCAAGATTTTCTAGTTTCTAGAAAATTAGAACTAGATTTTCTAGTTCGAGTGTAAATTTTCAAAATAGTTTCTCATAGTCCTCTGAATTTCAGTAGCATCTAGTGATATTTCCTTTGTCATCTCTGATTATTTTTGAACATTCTTGTTATTTTGGTTAATTTGGCTAAGAGTCTATCAATCTTGTTTATCCTTTCAAAGAATCAATTCTTTAATTTATTAGTAATTTGTATTTTTTATTCATAATGGGTTAATTCTTGAAAAATCAGGATATAAATGTTTTGTCATTTTATATTGGGTTTTAGCTATTTGATTATATAGACAGAAGAAATATGCCTCAAATATGAAATTTTTTCAAGGACAGCCTTATAATGGAAGGACTTTGATCTTTCTCTTAGATCTGCTGATAAAACAATGTAAAGAATAAATTTGTTTTCCAATTAAACTAGAAACTCACATAATCTCAAATCACATATGAAGACAGCTTTCATCCAAATGCTGTAAAGTTTTGATAAAACAGAGATTATTTAAAAATTATATATTATGTATGTGTTAACTTTTGTTGATTTTTCAATAAGAAGTGAAAGAAAGAAAGCCTAGGCAGGAAGATTGCAAGCTTAAACCTAGCCTTAGCAACTTAGCAAGGCCCTGATGAACTTAATGAGACCCTGTGTCAAGATAAAAAATCAAAAGGGCTGTTGATGTTGGTGAGAGTTAAAGCACCCCTGGGTTAAGTCTCCAATAGCACTCCAAAAAGTGAAAGAAAATTACAGTAAAAAAGCAGTGTGGTTCTTAAATGTAATAACTGAAATTTAACAATAAAATGCCAAAAGATAAGGAAAATAAAAATATTCCTCAACAGTAAAGTTTCTCAGTGGAAAAGAAGAGAAAAATAAATACATACTTTTCAATGTTTTCAGAAAGTTGGTGAGAACATAAGCTTTCTAAAATAAAGTAGGTCATATTACCACATTCTTCTATTCACGCTTTCCTGTTCACTCAGATTAAAATAAATAAAATCATTGGAATGATTGATTTCTTGTCTGATATTACTTCTCCTTTCCACCTTGAACACACAGTACCAGGCACACTGGCCTTCTAATGTGCCATGACACTCTAGCTGCCCCATCCTCCATGCCTTACTCTGGTTCTTCCTTCTGTCATTTATAAGATGGTTGCATGACTAACAAACACTTCCACTTCCTCCCAGTTGTTGTTCAATTGTTATTTCTACAATGAGATCAACCCTACTATTCAATTCAATTTTCCCCGGTGTTGCACCTATATTTAGTCTTTTTCCTGTAGTGATTATCATATTCAAACACTTTATATTATCTATTTATTTATTTATTACATTTTTGCTGTCATTAAAAGGCAATTTATATTGGGCAGGGATCTTGCTCTGCGTTGCTTATTGATATATTCCAAGCACTTAGAAAAGTAAAATAGCAAGTGGCCAGTAGATTTGTTGAATTAATAGATGGATAAATGAATGAAGAAATAATTTGAGGAAAAGAAAACAAATAATAGCACTTGTGTTGTAGAAAAAATTGGCGTCAATAATATTGAGAATGCATCATATAAATTAGGAAAAACACAGTTACAGATAAAACTAAAATATATTAAAATGTCATTTACTTAATGATATGGCAAAAGCCTTGAATTCACTAATAATAAATTATTTTCTAGGAATATACAAATTATCTTCTAGGACCATATAAGTTTCTAGGAATGTACTTCTCAAGTACCAGGACAAGTTTTCATCAGTGAGTTTTTTCCTTGAATTATCATTACAGTAATATAAGTTTGGTATAATTTAAAATTCCACAATACATAAAATGAGAAAAAATGTTTCCTAAATTCATGTTTGATACCACCATTCTATCCATACAAGACAAAAAAAAGCAGTAAAAGCAACAAACAAAAAATCTATAATTCAACTTCACTAACGAATTCAAATGCAAAAGATAATACTGGAAATGGACATCAAGAAACACATTAATACAAATATAACATAGAAAGTGATGTTGATTTCAAGAACATTAGAGAACTTGTTAAAATATTAATTAATATATTTATCATTTTAAATAGGGAAAAGTGAAAAATAGTACTTCTCACAAATTTTGACAAAAATGCAGGATTAAGTAGATATCTTGCATTTAATAAGGGATATATAATTTCAGACCTATGACCTGCACCATGTTTATAATGAATTAAATAATCATTATTTAACAAATTAACATTTTTCTCAAAGTACTAGCAAACATACTTTAATAAGTAGAATTTGCTTATAATTATTAGTAAGAGGAATAAAAATAGTTTCATGTATTTAATTACTACTCAAAAGTCTTGAAATAATTGAAAAAATAGTAGAAACAAATAACCAGTAAATATACTGATTTTCATATTAAAAGGCAAATTATTTTACAATTAAATCAACATGAAATATATAAACATATGAATTTATTAATTAGATATAAATGTCAAAACAAAATTTGTACCAAATAGTCCTGATAATCATGTAGTACATAAAAGATACTTCAAATTATTTGGGGCAAAAATAGAGAATTTGTTATTTCAACTATCTTTCTATTTGTTAATAAATAACCCAGAACTTTACTACTTCTGTCAGGATTAATTCTATATAGGTCAAATCTTTAGTTTGCAATATAAAAATAACCCAGAAATTACTTATTTTATCAGGATTAATTCTAGATGAATCAATATGAGAATTGGACAGTTGTAGAAGAAAAAACATCAAGTTTTTCCATGTTTTCTATTAGTGCATTATTGTTGTACCTAATGATATTTGGACTTAAGAAACATTGATTTTAAAATGAATTTAGAATGGGATTTTTACATAAGCAATAGATTCAAGAGTATGATAAAGTGTACATAGGATTAAGGCCTTTTACTATTTTATTACATTTTAATATTACATACAAATTATCAACATAGAAAATAATCTTCAAGTTAAAAAGGCAATGATAAAGTGAAAGAAATGGTTTAAATTACATACAGTAGGTCAAAATTATTTCTCCAGACAAAGAATTCTTAGATACCACAGACAAAGAAAAAATCTATTGCCCCCAAATAATTAATACTCTAGTATAAAAAAATTCATGAACAGATAAAATCTAGTAAGATGATTTTCCCACAATAAAGTAATGTAAATTAAACAAAGAAAATATGTTACATATGATTGGTATTTGATTTTATAATCTTCATTAAAACAAATTATAAAATGTGTACAATTATACAGGGAGTCATTTAGTTTTTATGGTATGCTATTTATGTTTATAATTTTTTATTGGTGCTTCATAGTATTACATAGTAAAATGATTCATTATTACCCATTCACACATGCACACGATATGATAATATAAATTGTACACAATCCTTACCCAGTATTCTTCCACACCCACCCCCCTTGCCCACTCCACAGTCATATCTCTACCGCATCCTCCACCAATTACAGCTGTAAATGTATATATATATATATATATATATATATATATATACACATACCAGACCTAAAATTATACTATGTAGTTTTAGTAATAAAACAACATGATATTTGTATAAAAACAGACACGAAGACCAATGGAATAGAATTGAAGACCCAGACACAAGTCCACAAATCTTTAACCACCTGATGTTTAACAAAGGGGGCCAAAATATAACTTGGAAGAAAGACGGCCTATTCAACAAATGATGCTGGAGAACTGGACCATAGTAATGCAGAAAAATGAAAATAGATTCTTATTTTTCATCCTGGACAAAAAATCAAATCAAAATGGATCAAGGACTTAGGAATTAAAACATCTGTCATACAATTGTTAGAAGAAAAAATAAGATCAACACTCTACCATATAAGTGCTGGAATCAGGTTACTTAGTCAAGAATATAAAGATAGAGCCTACAAAATGGATTAAAATCATGGCCAGCTACTCCTCTAAAAAGGGGCTGATATCCAGAATATACTTAGAACTCAAAAAACTTAATACTAAAAAAAAAAAATCAATTCCACAGGAAAAAATGTTGTATTGCAAGTATTGACTTATAATGTGTCCTAAATTCTAGGAAAATTACTCTTTTATTTATGGTTTTTCTTTTGAGATGGGGATCTCTATATTGCTGAGGTTAGTCTCAGCTAATGATCTCAAGTGATCCTTCTGCCTCAGCCTCCTGAATTGTTGGGACTACCAGCATGTACCACTACACCCAGATAGTCCTTTAAATGTTTTAGGATGCACGTAAAATAAGAAATTGCTTTGTAAGAAGGTTTGAGCAGGAGATGGCAACTTTAAAATAACTGAAAGTCTCAAACTAGCAGCAAGGTAAGAAACTTGGGAGAATATTAGAAATTACCTATCTTATGTATGCTGGTACAAACAGTGATAAAATTTCACACCACAAAATATGTAGTATCTTCTTTGTGATCTTGAATATTCAGAGAAGCAAAACATGATGTTTGTTAGAAAATCAATTTGTTAGGAAGTAAAAGACCTTTACAATAAGAAATATAGAACAGTGAAGAAAGAAACTGAGAAGACCTAAAGAGATGGAAAGATATCCCTTGTTCTTGGACAGGCAGAATTAATATAGTTAATATGACCATTCTGCCAAAAACACTATCGTACTCAATGATGGGGATCAAGATGCCAGTGACACACTTCACAAATATACAAAAATTAATTCTTAAATTTATTTGGAAAAATAAGAAGCCCAGAATAACAAAACAATACTAAGCAATAAATAAATGAATAAATAAATAAAAATTTAGAAAATGAAGCAGGAGATATCACAGTACCTGACCTGAACTTATACTGTAGAGCTGCAGTATAAAAACAGAATGGTATTAATATCAAAACAGACATGAAGACCAATGGAATAGAATAGAAGACACAGAGACAAATCCACAAATCCCTAAGCAGCTGATATTTGACAAAGGGGACAACAATATATCTTGTTGGAAAGATATCCTGTTCAACAAATGGTGCTGGAAAAAGTGGTCAAGCATATACAGAAAAATAAAAGTAGATGCTTATCTCTCACCCTGCACAAAAATCAAATCAAAATGGATAAGGACTTATGAATTAAACAAATTACCATACAACAGTTAGAAGAAAAAAGAGGATCAATACTCTACCATGTAGGTGCTGGCACCAACTTACTTAGCAGGACTCTTATAGTGCAAGAATTAAAACCAAGAATCAATAAGTGGGATACCATTAAACTGAAAATCTTCTGAACAGCTAAGGAATTAATCAAGAGCATGAAGTGAGAGCTTACGGAATAGGACAAAATCATGAGCAGCTACTCCTCCCACCGGGGACTAATAACCAGAATGGACAAAAAACTCAAAAAACTTAACACCAAAAATATAAATACTCCAATCAATAAATGTACTAAACAACTAAGTAGAAAATTCTCTACAGAAGAAATATAAATGGCTAAAAAAGTATATGAAAAAATGTTCAACATCTGTAGCAATCAGAGAAATGCAAATCAAAACTACTTTAAGATTCCACTTCACTCCAGTCTGAATGACAAAGATGAAGAATACAAAAAAAAAGATTTTGGGAGGGTTGTAGGGGAAAAGGAACACATTCATTGTTGGTGGGATTGCAGATAAGCACAGCCACTTTTTTGGAAAGCCTATAGAGACTCCACAAAGAATTAGGGATGGAACCACCTTATGACCCAGCTGTTCCACTCCTGAGTACTTTCCCAGAAGAAATAAAATGAGCATATTACAGCAACACAGCTATGCCAATGTTTATTACAATACAATTCACAATAGCTAAATTAAGGAATTAACCCATATGCCCTTCATTGAATGAATGGATCCAAAAATATATACACACACTAAATGGAGTTGTACTCAGCTATTAAAAAGAATGAAATCATGGACTTTGTGGGTAAAAGGACAGAAATGGAAAAAAAATATGCTCAGTGAAATTAGCCAAGCTCACTGACTCAAAGCTTAAATGTTTGCTCTCATATGAGGAAGCTGGATTAAAATTCAGGACAGGGTGAGAGATGGTCAAATTTTATATTAGACTCATCAAATTCAGAATAATATATGATCTGGGCAAAGTCTAGTTATGTAGAGGATGAGGGGGCAGAAGGAGTAGAGAGGGGTGGAAGGAAATGGGTGGTTACAACTACTGTATGATTTACTTTATTCCCCTGAGAAGCCAAAAAATACCCAAAGACATGTTTTTATTATTTTAACAATTTTACTTGCATTCATTTTAGTGTTTTTATTTCTTCAGCTGCTCCTTTTCTTCTTCTTCCTTCTCCTCCCTCCCTCCTCTTCATACTCTTCCTTCTCTTCTGCTTTCTATAAGCACTGTTTATTCTCAATGTTTTTCATCCATATGGTCACAGTATAAATAACATCCCACACTAGAAACAGCTAACTACCCTAAATTCTATGTTTACCTTTTTCTTCTCCACTTTATATAATGTTATTGCATCTATATATTTCTAAAGTATATTTTTTAACTTCCTAAAATTATATCAAACTATACACAATTTCGAGACTTTATTTTAAATTCAGTATTATATTCCTAAGACTCATCTACATTTTGATGTATTACTATAGTTCATTTATAATGCTATTGAATATTCTATTACATGAATATGCTATAATATATTGATATAGTTTGTTGATAAGCAGAATTCTTTCTAAGTTATCCCTGTTATGAACTGCTGCAAAGATTCTTATGGATGTTTCTGTTACATAGACAAACTCCTTACATCAATTCTCTTAATATGCACTAAAGAATGGATTTTTTCAACTAGAGGAGAAAATGTCTGTTTTCCAACACAGTCATGCTAATTTGTATTAGTCATGTATTTAAAAGACTATAGATTAAACTCTCTAACAGAAAGTTATTGTGATACATTCCATTTTTTCCAACTAGTTGTGTGTAGACAATATTTTTTATAGTATGTAACTACATTTTTGTGATCATCTTCAGTGCTGAATGTTTATTAATTATATTTGTTTTCAGTGAAATGCTTGTTTCAGTATTTGCCCATTTTGTATTAGTTTTTTCACTTTTATTTATTTGTGAGTATATACTTTGGAACACAACTTATAAATATCATTTTTTGTCTATAACTTGCCCTTTTCACATCCTAAAATCCTAAATGTTACTTTTGATGGAAAAAAATTTTCTTAAATTTGCTGAAACTAAAAACTCACCATTTAGAGCTGATGTTTTGTGTACTTTAAGAACTCTTTCCTTATCCAAAACTTTGAAAATATATTTGCCTATATTTTATAACAAAAAAGTTTCATTTATTTTTAATTGGTATAGATAAATTTCTGTGTATTCTGTAATAGATCAATTTTTTTCATTTTTTCTCATGGATAAGCAATTTAAAAATCAGTTTAATTGAATAATTTTATTCCTTTCATATTTGATTTCCTTTCTAAATTAAATAGAAAGAAGCAAAAGGAAATAAACATCATCCAAGGGTTTTGAATTAAATCTATTTCCAAGTAGAAGCCAGTCTCCTTAACCAGAGATATTTATTGATCATTTAGGACTATCATCTTGATCATGTTCTTCTTCAGGAATCACCTTGAAAATAATTTAGAATGAGTAGATTATATATGCATATGTACCCTGAGTTATTTCCAGTTTTTAAATTATTAACAGACAATAATTGCATATCTTTGTGGGGTACAGTGTGATATTTAATATTTATAATCATACATCAATCAACTTAGGGTATTTAGACTATTGATCATCTCACACAATTAAAATTTCTTTGTGATGAGACCATTTAATATTTACTCCTGTAAGTATTTTGAATTATGTGGTACAATATTGCTAACTACAATCAACAACCTAAGTTATACCTAAGTTGTAAAGAAGAGTACAAGAAGACAAATTCTCAAATAGAAATACTGGTCTATGATATGAATATGATATCATAATATGACAATAATTAGTTTGTTTAATGTAGTAATGAAAGAGGTATACATGTGTACTCTTTATCTCCATAGCAGAACTATAGAAACACTTTATTTGGGTTCCAATTTTGCACATGAGAAATATTTGAGGGTTATTGTCATTTCTCTTCATCATAATGCCACATTCAAAGCTAATTGTGTAGTCAAAAACATGTTCTTTCCCTTTAAGTGGAAGTGTCTTCCTAACACCCTGATGTATTTTCCAGTGTTTTTTCATCTTTTTTTGTCAGTCAGTATTTATCTGTTTTGCTCAACTAATTGAATTAATTAGTATTCAGTCCTGGTCTCATCTTCATGTATGGGTCTTTTGTTAGTTCCTAAAATTTTTTCTCTGCTCACATATTGGTATTAGCAAATCAAGATAATAGAAGTTAGGATACTTAAGTGTGAAGTTCCAAATTAAGATTAAATGTGACCAAATATAAAATAAAAGAAATTGTGTTCTGTAATTCAACCCAGATCCCAAATGTGATTGCCTTTGTATTTATTTTAAAACAGAAGCAGAGGGGCTGGAGCAATGGTTCAGAAGTATCACACTTGTACTGCATGTGTGAGGACCTGGGTTTGAACCCCAGCACCATATATACAACTAAATGTCAGGGCAACAGAAACCAAAGGAAAAACTAAATAAAATTGGTTCTTTCTCTCTCCCTCTCACTCCCTCTCTCTAATAAAAATAAATAAAACAGAAGCAGAAAAAATTGTATAACGACCTTGGGATCAATATAGCAAGTGTTTTGTGTGTTATATATTTTATCAAGAATATGTAAGTGGGGACTATACCTATGAACTGGGAAGGTGAAAGGGAGGGAAAATGGGGATATTCAATTCTCTAGTGTAACTTGACTCCATTGAGAACCCAAAATCACTCAGGCAGGCATATAAATCTAGTAACTTAAATGATTAAATTACATTCATATGGTCATTTAAATCTGTAACTTGGGAAAACTACAGAGCAGAAATGAGATCAGGGATTGGGGGAAGTTGGGGGATCCTGGACAAAGATCAGGTTTAAGCAACTCTGTCAATACATGTACTTGTATGAATGTGAACCAAGGAATCCCTTCATTATGTAAGATGATGCTGAAATAATAAAATATATAATAATAATTTATTTCACATTTTACTAAAATAAAAGCATTAAGAGGGAAATAAGAAAAAAAGGGAAAATAATATGTAAGAATTATTCCTGGGTTATCTGATATGAAAATTTGAGTTTTTGAGAAGAGTTTCTGGATGGGCTATTGATTTTGTTGTAAAAATATTTCTTAGGATTTCATACATCATTAATTCAATAATAAGCAGAGTACACTTTCAAAACTAAAATGTGACTACTAAAAAATAATGAAATAATTTTCTCCAGATGATTCTGTATGCAACTAGTCCACTGAACTCAGTATGACAGTGATGCTTTCCCACAGTGAGGGCACTGATTCTCAGCAATGCCCTTGCTTACAGATTCTGTCTTGGATGGCTCCATATGCTTCCAAGGACACCAAATTCCCTGGCAGTGCAATCACTGTTTTCTGACAGAGCTGGCAGAGGCAGTCATCTCAAAAGGATTAGGGTACTACTTACTGAAATGCATAGAAAGTTGCCAGAAACGTTGTCAATTCTCCGCTTTGACACATATAACACACCAAGAATTTATACTACACCAGTGCCTACGCTTAGGTACACAGAATCATTGACATTGATGCTTAGATTTCTTCAGATATCCAAATGAAAACCTTTGTACTGTTTTTCAAATGTGCTAATATTTTTTTTGCCTAAGGGGAAGCTATTTAACTACCACCGTTAGCAGATCCTCAACTCATACTTTAAGACTATTGTGTATACAATGAGAATGTATTTACATATGGTAATGTGTAGGATTTCTTTTTGTGTGTGTGAGTATATATACAGACACACAAATGTACACATAAATGAGTACAGGGTAAAGAATGAATTTTGGTGGCCAATGGAGGTTTTTTTTTTTTAAGCTAAGTATGTGTGCAGCTGTTACTCAATTGAGATAGAAAAGAATATATATGGAACACAGGTGATTTGCTCCTGTGTCAACAAGTATGTCTCCTCATTGTTAATGATAAATATTAACAGAGAATTTCTCTTTACCTCACAGACACAATCTATTCCATACTCAGTTTAAAAAAATGAAAGAAAAATCTCCACTAGCCACAAAAATCTTTCTTTATTCTGTTATTTCTCTTGACAAAAGGAGCATAGCATTTACTAGCTAGATTGCCATATGCACATATAAATAGAAATCTTGCTCTTTCTCCAAGTAAAATTAATTTTTCCTCTGGAAATCAAGACATACACATGCATAATTCCTAAAATTGCATAGAAGAGAATAAAAATTGGCTTAAGTGGGTCACTTTGTGTATCCTTGGTTTCTAATCCATGTATGTTTTCTACTGGATTCATACTACCAATGATGATTGCTGGCGTATTGTGTACATGATGTACTTGAGTACTGCATAATTATGCCTCCTATCCAAAGTACCATCCATTGCTCTAAGGGGCCAGCAGCTTCTGGGTATGACAGTATGTGACAGGAAATGTATTACATGATCAGGTACACACAGCCTCATCTTTTTTGCAGTAAAGTGAATTTCCTGGTATGATGTAATGTTATATGAAGGCTTCTGCTGATGCATCAAACACTATATCCTCAAATAATGGTGCTGGAAAAAGTGCTGCAAGAAGGAACTCTATAACTATGCACTGTGTATGTACCCACAGAGATTCATATTCTCCAGTGATGGACAGGGAACAATAGATTCAATATCCTTCCATATGGACAGTTGGTCTCCACAATGCAATGTACTAATTTGGAGGCTAAGCATAGGAATCTATAGGAGATAGGCTGGACTTAAAACAACAATTATAGTGGTTCTACCTTGAGATGAGCGAAAGCCCATGTGTAGTAAGTGTCCCTTCTGCCCACTGTGATAGTACTGTCATGACTAGAAACAATGACTGAATAATGTCACTTGTCTCAGCTCTTCTGTATACTTGAGTGTTTGTGCAGATAGTGCTGTGGATAATCTCTTCTTGACATTGAGATGTAACCTAAAGCTATCCACAATTAATTAGTACCCACTCATAGAGTCCCATTCACATGTTTATTCCAAAAATTTCTAGTTTCATTTTTCTAAATTTCCCAGCCACAGATTACCTAACATATGCACATAATATTGCAAGTTAATATCTTGTTGCACACAAATAGTAAATGAATTGTCTTTCCACCTGAAGACACATCTTTGGTAGAGTATCACCTCATCATCCACAGCTATGAAGTGGGGTTTTACTGTAGTTCATTTGTAACATGTACCTACAAAACAAATCAAACTCACACATGAAACAGGTTCAACCTTTCTTCACCTCTGTCAGCTAATCATCAAGGTAGCATCATGTTGTCCTAGTTGTGAATTAGGGATGAAATATGTGTGCAGCAACAGTGGATTAGATTGGACTTAGTACTTTGCCCCCAATTTTGCCTGATTCTAAGTGGATAGCTTCTGTTTTACTTTGTTCTTACTGACCCTGTATGCCCATATGACATGTTTGATAAGTCTTATAGAACCCAATAGTTTTGTGAACATTCTTCAGAAATGGAAATTTGACTCTAATGTCTGGACTAATTATGCTGCAGGAATATCAATGGAGTATGAAACATTTATTAATCACATAATGAGGTTTACTTTGAAGATCAGAGTAAACTCTTAAGCAAGTTTGAAAGGTATTAAGAGATAAGCAAATGCCTTGGAATTTGTAGTGAGTTGGAAGGAAGGAGCCTGAATGATGGTTACCAATGGTACTGAAGGAAGGAGCACATGAATTTTCTGTTTGTCCATATGTGGGAGTGATAGAAATAAAGAGAGATGAAACTTAAACATTTACAGAAAATAAATAAAAAATATAATGAGACTCCTTATTATATACCTTATGATAGGAAAATGTTATCCCTTGACTACTCGATTTCTTATAACTGCCAACATAAGAAAAAGCTCACCATTGAGTTGTATTTTTTGATAGTGCATTGGCTCAGTTTTTGGTGTTTGCTAATGAAATAGTCTTGCTCAAAACCCTAAGGATACATTTTCCTAATAGAAATTCTCCTTTTGAGGTGTTCCATAGCCCCCATAGCATTATTTCTTTCTCATGGCTATCTTTAGTTATACAGAGCTGGCTGAATCATATGACCCATTTAGCAAGGCTGATTTGTACCATACCCTGAACCTTTCCCATGTTTGCACACTATTTAAAACTAGTACCATTCTGTGTTACCTAAAAATTATGTTGAAACAATATGTCCAAATATGGAATATACAACTTATGAATCTCAAAGCAATCTCCCAAAGCATTATGATTCGTTCTTCACATTGAGCAGTGCAAAATGAAATAACTTCTTTGCTTGACATGTGCTACATAGTATATGTCAGGCTACTAAACCTCTAAAAAGTGTACTGCTATGCACTGAATCTTCATAGGATTTATTTCTCCATTTCTATAGTAAGTGTTGAGTATTATCCTGACCTGCATTATATTTGGCAATTTCTTTCATTTGCTCTGATAAAAATACCATTAAAATACAGAAGAGATAAGGAGAATTAATAGCCTTGGGCAAGAACATAATATATAGTTTTATCTATTCCTTCTAAATGCAAGCTAATTTTGATTTTTCTTATTGGTGAAAGAATACACTTTGGTAATCAATTGCTACATCCCATACATATGTCTAAGGTTGTATTAATTTTCAGTAAGGAATATTCAATATCATACACAACGTTGCCATTTGGAGTATTACTTGGTTAACATGATGTAGTCCATTGCTACTCTCCAGAAGCAGCATGAGGAGACAACAATGGGAGAGCCATCACTTTTACATCCTTAGCCTTAAAATCAGCAATAGTCTCTATTGTTTTCCCTATATGCAGTATGTGATTTTTTTAATATATTGGTCAATATAGGAAGGCAGTTTAATGGACTTCTACTTGGCCTACTCCAGTATCTCTTTTCCTCCAGGCCAATGAATCAATGAATGAGTTCTGCTAACTACCATCATGTCCATTTCCTTTGTACATTTAGGGTCCTAGAAAATGACCTTTGTCTGTGTGGACCATTGTAATTCAGATTGCATTTATCACCTGGCTCCTATATACTCCCATTTAAAACATTGAGTCATGATGAAACTTTGAGTCCCTTCATAATCAATGTCAAATTTATCAGTTGAATAGTCTTTAAAATGTCCATATATTCCTCATTTCTTTGCTTAGATCATTTGAGAGAATGTCCAAAGATCACACTATGGAAAAACTGGTGAAATCATCGCAACACTGTTGGCATAGTATTTTCAGAATCCTTTTCTCACTGGGACTCAGTCTCTACCTTGTTTAACAGGATTTGATGTAAAAGCTTGCTCAACCAGAATCTGGAAAATGGGCCTTGACATAGCCACCTAATCATGTGGTTTTTTTTTAAATTTCTTTTGGTCATACTAATGGAGTAATACCCTTGTTAGCTGCACATCTGTCTTGTTTCAAAGAATACAGTTCTATACTTGTTTTCATAGCTCTCTGTGAAATAACAAGAGCCCCCTTAACTGCCACTTAGACCCTGCAATTCATTCTAATTAAAAGTTAAGCACTGCCACCTGGTCTTCATTATTTTGTTTTACACATCTTCATTGTTTTCAGGGGTCTACTTCCATAATGACACTTACCTTCCTGAATTACCATCAACCCTGGTCCACAGAGAATTCCCATAAATGTAATTTTTAGCAAAGTCTGATGCCAACCTTTGTAGCACATTTCTTATCACTTTGGTAAGTAGAAAGTTCCCATAGGCTCTCTCATGGACTAATTTTCTCCCTTCTATAGTATATCTTGCCCTCTATATGCAATATTTTGATTATTTTTATCCCTTCAGCTACCATTTATATATGTCATTTCTTGTGCTTCTACTTCATTTACGGTGGATCATCACTTTTAATAAGCTTTCCAGTGACAAACTAGCAATTTATTAGCATCCTGTTCAAGGTAACTTACAAGTATATTGCATTCCATAGCACAGGTGAATATATTACATTAGTAAATTCTCAGAAATCTAATTTTGAGTTACCCCAAAACATAACTCCATACATTCCCTACCAGGTGATGATGGGAACATGTCCACTGTAGCTTAATATTTATGAATGTACTAATATTAGTTCATGGTTCTCTCAGTCTAGCACAGGCCTGTGTCAGTTTCTTGCCACTGGCTTCCCAATCCAATTAACCACCACTGAAATTTCAATAATATTGCCACCTTAACATATGAAGGGTTATAAATAATTCACCTGACATTAGTGAAGTGGTCAACATTTTTATCCAGCTGACAGGCAACTCAGTTCCAAAATCCTGTTTTAATTCTACTTCATATGATGACTTTTGTTAGTAAATGCTTTAGGATAAGTTTCATAGAAAATTTCCCAGTGAAGGAATTTTCTATTAAAAACAATTATTTGAGGAGCACTGTTTAGAAATACCATTTCAGTAGGTGGTCAACCTGTGTCATAAGGTAAATTAGAGCAGAGATATCACCAAGACCAAAAGACATAAGTGTCACCTGGGAAGTGAACAAGTAAATGATTAACAATTACAGAAAAAAATACAATGTTCACACATTGTTCAGATAGTGCAGCATTTACTTACATAAAGAAAGGAGAGAAACTACATAAGATCAAGCACCTTACAACATGTAGGACTCACATGGCTAGTGCATCCCTCATGCTGCTATCACAGGACAGTGTAGATGTATATATCCCTCTTAGTACAGCAGCAGAAGGACCCTGATCTTTGTCCCATTGAAGCCAAAGTACAAATAGTTAGAGGTATGCGTGTGGGTTGTTGATGTGTGATTCATGGAACTAAGGCATTCCAAGAAATGTTTACATGCACATGACACACAGGGAATAAGACATATTGTTTGTGTTTTGGTAAGCCTGTGAGTCTGCATGATATTGCAATCAAAGTTCTTTTTTGGAATGCAGAGAGGCATTGTTCTGTTCTTGGATTTTTCTTTCATACTTTACCCCAACTTTCCATGTATTCAAGAAAGATAGAACTTTTGTATCACAGACATAGATGCATCTTACATAACAGATATTTAGCCATGGCTGTGTGCCTTCACCCATGCACATGTTCCATTGGAGAAGTGCCAGGCATCTCATCAAGTGTAAGTAGCACTTGATTAGAACCAGCAGTCTATCCAAATCTAGAATGAAGATGAGGGGTGACTGGAGAGAAAAGTATGCCACCATGAACCCCAAGTTTCCATATTAGATCAGTTGAAATCAATCTTCAATGGTGAGCAGTTGCACCAGCTGGAGTCAATGTTTGTTTTCATTCAATTTCTTCACCTTAATATATACATACTGTCTATTTTTCATGTATACACAGCAATAGATGTTAACTATGATAACCTTTCTTTAACACACAAAGTAATGAAAGACAATGACATTGTCCAAGGCCAACTTTAAGGGGAATTTTAGTGACTTTTCTTGCTTATTGCATTAGCTGTGTCATTATCCATGACCACCATGATTAACGATAGGCTTTATACCATGGTCTCTAGGGCATGACATCTATCTCAGATATGAGGATGTATAAGGAGGAACATAACCAGTCATCTGATTGGTACAGAGAGATGTAAACCTTCAGCATAGCTGTTCGGGAAGAAGAATTCAGGGCTGTCTTTGTAAAGGAGAACAAAAAGTCTCCCAATCCCCAAACTATAGAAAAGTTACTGGAGGCAAGCATTGTGTGGCTCAATATCCTTTCCAAAGAAGCAAAATAAGTGTGGAACATATGCCACCCCAATAAAGAACCTGTTGTATAAATAGTGCTATTCCAGGTGTAGAAGCCTTGATTCATCCATGGGTGCATGGGCATGGGAAAAGCACAACAGTATTAATATTCCTGAAATGTTAGAAATGTTAGAATCTTCATCAACATTGACATCCCAGCTCAAGTGATATTAATGTATGAAATGTCAAGTGGTTGTTGAATTTGTATAATGTGCTTAAGAGAAATGACATATTGCTCAGAGCCATTAATTGTGGCAGAGATACAAGTGATGTGGGCATGACAGACTTTTTCCTGGATCACAGAGTAGATGTTAATGTTTGGCATTATCCTGTCATGCCTGATATCAAGAGGCTTTGATGTAAAAGAAACAATTTAGTTGCCAGTCCCTTCTGTCATTTCCCAGGGTCTCAAACATTCTTGACCCACCAAAACTGAGTTTGGCCAAACTGCTTGACCTTGCCCAAGAGTCATGAATTTGGTGGGATTCCACCGAGCTACATATATCCACACTTTGCATTAACCTTGGGAGGCCATGAGGTGCACAATGTTGATAATTACATTGCCATATTCCATGATAATGCATACTGCATCAGGAGTATCTTCCAGTTATTGGAGAAGTACTTTCTTACCCATAACCTCTTACAAGTATCCTTCTAAGGGGCTAAGAAGCCCACAACAAAGAGCTCTCTTCTGGTTACATGATTTCTAAATTATTAGCAGCTTGTTTATCATATAGGAAGGCCATATAGATGGTCCATTATCCCTTGAGTTTCTGGTCAGGTTTCCATTCCAGAGGAAAAACAAAGCAATTATGATTGTGAGTATAGAGTATCAATGATAAGACTGACAGGTAAATGGGACCCTGCCTATTCTTTCCCCTCCCACTCATATTCCCAAGCAAGTGAGACTGAGTTCTGTTTCCTTTCTTTTGTATTTACGATCCCAGGGGCTATAGTTGGTATTACTATTCAGTAATGAAGGCCATCTTACATATTTGTTTCTTCAAATTATGACATTCTATCAGACCAGTGGATGTGGTGGTATTATACATTACTGAGTAGCCTTTAAAGTAAAGTTCCATGTTGCAATTTTTTTTACTGGATTTAAAGATTCATCTTTTTAAAAAATATATGCACATATATATATATATATATAGAGATATTATTAAGGATTTGAACTGTTGTATAATCATAAATGCATATAAGTAACAATATGATATGCATTTGATACTAAATCATAGTTACCCCACATTGTCCACACCCCAGTCTCTTGATTCTTCTGTATTATGCCCCTATTACAAGCATACTTGTAAGATTGTGAGTTTTCCAGAATTAAATGATTGCATGCATATCATTTGATTTTTTGGGGGGGAGTAAAGAGTATGATACATTGTTGATATTTTCCCTAGATCCCCCTATCTCCCCCATCACCCTGCTGTCCCCTTCCCCCACTTCTTCCTAGATCATGTGTCACTATGCACTTAGTGGGCCCCCACACCCCATACAATATTTGTTACTACTGTTTGTATTCTTCATCTTTGCCAGTCTGACAGGAGTAAAATTAAATGTTAATTAATTTTGATTTCCATTTCTCTGATTACTAGTGATTTAGAACACTTTCTCATGTGTCCATTGGCTTGTTTGATTTCCTCTGTTGAAAAGTTTCTGTTTAGATCTTTGATCCATTTGTTGATTGGATTATTTTGTGTTTTTGATTTCAAGTTTTTTGAGTTCTTTGTAAATTTTGAGTATAAGTCCCTGCCAGAGGAATTACAGACATGCTTATTTTCCATTTTGTAGGTTCTTTTGACAGTTTTACCAGTGCCTTGGCTGAGCAAAAGCTTTTTCATTTAATGGCATCTCACTCATTATATCTTGACTTTATTTCACTTTGGGACTCTTCTTGAAGAAGTTGTTGCCAACTCTCATATGCTGGAATGTTGGTCTTAATTTTTTTTCTAGCAGTTGTATGGTAGCTGATTTAATTCCTAGTTTCTTGATCCATTTTTATTTGATTTTTGTGCAAGGTGAGAGATAAGGATCTAATTTCAGTTTCCTGCAAATGCTTGTCCAATTTGTCAAGCACCATTTATTGAATAATCTCTCCTCCATGTTATATTTTAACTCCCTTTGCCAAAGATCATATATTTAAAGATTTGTGGGTTTGTCTCAGAGTCTTCTATTCCATTGGTCTTCAAAATAGTTTTGATATCAATACTATACTGTTTTGTTACTATAGCTCTAAGGTATAATTTTAGATCTGGTATTGCAAAAACACCTGTTTCTTTTTTCTTGCTTAGTAATGTTTTGGTTATTTGGGGTTTCTTATTTTTCCAAATGAATTTGAGAACTGCTTTTTCTATATCTGGAAAGAATGACATTGGTGTCTTAATGGGTATTGTATTAAATTTGTACAGTGCTTTTGGCAGAATAATCATTTTAATTTTATTAATTCTGCTTAACCAAGAACAAGGAATGACTTGCCGTCTTCTCAGGTTTTCATCAATTTCTGTCTAAAATGTTCACTAATTAGTATTGAAGAGGTCTTTTACTTCCCTTGTTAGATTACTTCCCAAGTGTTTTATACTTTTTGAGGATATTGTGAATGGGACAAACTTACTGATTTCTTCTTCTGCCCTATTATTGTTAGCATATAAGAAAGCTATTGATTTATGTTGATCCTGTAGCCTGCCACGTTGCTAATCTGTTTATAAGATCAAGCTGTTTTCTGGTAGAGTTTTTTGGATCTTCCAGATATAGAATCTTATCAGCCAAAAGGCATAGTTTAACTTCCTCTCTTCCTATTCTTAACCCTTTGATTTCCTTCTCTTGCCTGATTGCTCTAGCTAGGGTTTCAAGGACAATGTTGAATAAAAGTAGTGAGAGCGGACAGCCTTGTATTATTCCCAAGTTTAGTGGAAATGCTTTCAGCTTTTCTCCTTTTAGTATTATACTAGCTGAGGGTTTGTCACATATGATCTTTATATAGTTAAATAAGTTCCTTTCATCTCTCTTTTCTCTAGATTTTTGATCGTAAATGGGTGCTAAATTTTATCAAAGACCTTTTCTGCCTCAGTTGAGATGATCATATGATTTTTGTCCTTAATTCTATTTAAGTGATGAATCACATTTATTGATTTGTGTATGTTGAACCTGCCTTGCATCCCTGGAATGAAGCCCACTTGATTGTGTTGAGTTATCTTCTTGATGTGTTTTTTAATGTGGTTTCCTAGAACTTTATTAAGGATTTTTACATTGATGTTCATCAGGAATATTGGTGTTTAATTTTCTTTTCTTCATGCATCTTTGATAGGTTTTGGCATCAGAGTTACGGTTATCTCATAAAAAGTGTTTGGGAGAATCACTTCCTTTTCAATTTCTTGTAATTGCTTAATAAGGACAGGTGTTAGCTCCTCCTCATAAGTGTGGTAAAATTCATTACCACATAGATCTTGCCCCCATAGCAGGACATGTTTGAGAGTAAAATCAGTGTTTGGTGATTCCTCTGACAATATAACCAAGCAAATGAACATACTTTCAACATCTTTGAAAATGTAAGACAGTGAGAATTTGGGGTAGTCTATGCAGCTAATGATGTTACCATCAACTCTAGTCTTTGAAGGTTTTTTGTCCCATCCTGCATTAGATTAGTGATAATGTATCCATCTTGAGGACACATGGCAAACAAAACTGCAGTTAGGCTAATTCTCCAATTAAAGAGGAAAAGCCTGTGGAAAATTGTACTCCAAGAACAATTCTCAACAAGCAACTCAAATAGCTGAGATCCATAGGAAGTCCTCCCAGAATTTGAGCTACCTGTTCATATAAAAATATATGACCCTGAAATGTCCTAGATTAGCTCAGTCTTACAGATTTGATGATGGGATTTTCTTTGGTTTGTCCAGTTTTATTGGTTGGATTACTGTTGGATCAATTCAATATAAGAAAGTTGGGTCTGAGAAATACCATAGAACTATTGATTATCTGGCAAATTTTCTTTGTTAGTGCCCTGTAACAGGCCAGCTGGAATTTACGGACACTGGTTTTGAGAATTTTCTGGACCAGAACCTTATTCGATATAGAACATCAATAGCAGTTTCTTTGCTTTAGGACCCAGTTGGCATGGGTAAATGTTTCTGAGGTCTGCTGTTCAAAAAAAATGAAGGGCTCTAATTGTCTCACAGGC
The DNA here is from genome assembly GCA_004027875.1 of Aplodontia rufa. NCBI lineage: Eukaryota > Metazoa > Chordata > Mammalia > Rodentia > Aplodontiidae > Aplodontia > Aplodontia rufa. The sequence continues at coordinate 22,986 of PVKS010018966.1, forward strand.
AAGCACTAATTTACCAGGCTTTACTTGTCGTCTAGTGAGTATCTGTGTTTGGCTCTTTACTCAAATAAGGAATTTTTATATATAACCTTCACCAAAGGGGGAAGAAGAATGCCCAGATGTGGAACGTGTTGTCTTAAACAGCCTTTTCTGGGAGCTTTGCTCCTTTTTACTTTTATTTATTTATTTTTTTTAAGAAAGAGGGGACAGTGAAAGAGAGAAGCAATTTTTATTTAGTTTTTCACATGGCTTTCGTTGCTTTGAGACTTCACTGTGTGATATGGTTCAAACCCACATACTCATGCATGCCAGGCAAGCACCATAACCACCAAGCCAACTCTTCAGCCTGGTGCTCTACTTCTTAAGTTCCTGACATCAGCTGTAATATTTAATTTTTCATCTCTTATTTTATTTATCTGCAATTTTCTCTATTTTTCTTAGTGAATTTAGCTTAACAGTTGTCAATTTTATATCTTTTAAAAAACCTACTCCTTGTCTTAATTATCTCAATTTTTCTTTTCAATTTTATTTACTTATGTTCTAATATTTATTGATTCCTTTTTTCCCAGTAACTTGGGGCTTGATATATTTTTGCCAAATTTGTGAGGTATATTCTTTGTTATGTTCCTTATTTAAAATCTTTGTTTTTGATGTTAGCAAAAAATGGTTTAACATTTGTGAATCAATAAAATATCACATTAACAGACTGATGAAAAAAGCATCTGATCATCTCAGTAATACAGAGAAAGAATTTCATAACACTTTGCCATCCCTTTATGACAAAAACCTATAAACAAATTAGATATAGAGCGGATTTACCTCAAAATATTAATGACTATATCTGAAAATGTTTTGTCCAATATCATACTGAATGGTACAAAGGTGAAAGTGTTACCCTAAGATTAGGAACAAGACAACAATGTCTACTTTCAATGCTCTTACTCAACACGGTATTGGAAATATTATCAAGATCAATTGAACAAGAAAGAAAGAAAAGAAGTGAGAGTGAGTGCAGAGCTGAGCCGCAGGCTTTTTAAGCCTTAGGGAGCAAGCGGGTGCCAGGAGGGAGTGTGAGAAGAGTGCGGGAGAGTGCGGGAGAGTGCGAGCGGAGCAGAGCAGGGGCTTAGTCAACTGCGGCTGAAAAAAAGTGCAAAACAACTTAACCGTGTCATTTAGAGGCGTCATTTTTGAATAGTATTTGAAGTAGTGTTGGGAACATGAGGCCCAGCTGGCTTGTAAAAGAATTGGTGGTAAACAACTCTAAGGGGTCCAGCTGGCTTGTAATTAGCAAATTGCCTGACCGCATGACTAAGCTATTTGGCCACTCATTTGTTACAATTGGAGAAAGGTGTTTGCATTGTATCCTATTGGCTGTTGTAATAGAAAAATAGAGTAGCAGCTAGTCAGGTGAAGGAAGTAGCCAAAGAAGAGAAAGCAGCCAGAGAAGAAGCAACCAAAGAAGAAGCAGTAGCCAGAGAAAAGCAAGCAAGCAGTCATGTCCTGAAGGAAGAAAGCAGAGAAGACGCATAGAACTGGAGAGATCAGCAGAGACGTCAGAGATCAGCAGCGGTAGAAGATGCAGGTCCCGTGTTCCAGCTGCCGGCGTTCGCCCCCTTGTTCCCGGCTCCCCAATCCTTCCTAACTCAGCCCCTCGGAGGATGGCCCAGGTCAGGTCATTCTGCCCATTCCTCGCTCTGGAGTGCAGTGGGGAGCGACTCTTTGTCCCATCCCTGCCCTAACTCGGCCCCTCGGAGGACGGCCCAGGCTTGCTAGGTTGTTCTGCCCGCTCCTTGCACAGGAACGCTGCGGGGAGCGACTCCTCTCCCCCAGTCCCCAGCCCTGTCCTGTCGGCGCCTGGTTCCCAGTGTCTTGCTGGCCCCCGGGGAACGGCTAAGGTCCACCGAGGCCATTCCACCCGCTCCCCGCTCCAGAACCCTGTGGGGAGCGGCAAAGTAGCCCTAAATTCTTGTTTTCTAAGAACAAAGAACAATGAACCACGTTTCATACCACCAGATGAACTGACCCTTAGCAAATAAATAGCCAATCAGGAGCTGAGGAATCAATTCCTAATATACCAACCTATATATAAATGGTGAAAGTCCGAGACAAAGTGTACCATGGCTGATAGCAATAGATCATATATGTTAGAAGATCAATCAATGCTGTATTCTGCTTTGTTTGAATTTCCCGCTTCACTGTGAAACCCTATAAAAGTATCCCTGAATTGGGCTCGGGGCTCACTCTCTCTCTCCCTGGACCACTGCTGTCTTTCTCTCTCTCCCTGGACCGCTGCATCCGTGTTGGTGACAGAGAGAGCCCAGACTCGAGTCTGCAATAAACGACCCTCGTGTATTTGCATCAGACTTGGCTCCTTGGTGGTCTTTGGGGACTCGAGACTTGGGCGTAACAGAAGAAAATAAGAAAAGTTAACTTCAATGTGGAAAGGAGGATTTAAAAATTATCCATTTTTGCTAATAATATGGTAGAAACACTTTAATACACCATCAAAAATATTTTAAAATTATTAAAAGAATTAAATTAAATGCAGGAAACAAAATCAACATACAAAAAACAGTAGAATTTTTATGCACCAAAAATGAACTTGTTGGAAAATAAATAAAAAGTTCCCATCCTTTATAGTTATAAATATAAATTTATATCTAAATTAGCTAAGGAAGTGAAATAAATGTATAACAAAAGTGATAAAACATTGATGAAATTATAGAGGATGCAAAAATGAAAATGTATCTCATGTCCATAGGACAAAATTATTAATATTATTAAAAAGACATTATCCAAAGCAATCTATGTAATCACTGCAACTCCTATCAAAATACCAAATCTGGTGGCATTAAAATAACTGACTTTAAAACCTGCATCAAAAACTGTACTAAGTGAAATAGCTTGGCACTGGCAAACACCGAGACCAAAGAAACAGCATAGAGAACACAGAATTTATTTCATGTTCATACAGCTAAATGATACTTTTTTTTTTTAAACAAAGACATCAAAAACATACATTTACCCTTTGAAGGTAAATGGATGGCAATGGAAGAAATCATGCTGAGCAAAGTTAGCTAAACCCAGAGAGTCAAGGGACTCTTTGTTGGAGAAACAAAGACCAAGTGAAAGACTAAATAAAGTTGATTCTCCTTTTTTTTCCTCTCTCAATTTCTCCCTCTCTCTTTCTCTCTCTTAAAAAAATGTGATACAGAAAGAAGAGTCTAGAAAATAGAGCTATTTTGGTGCTGGGAAGCCTAGATAGACAAATTCAAAAGTATGTTTAGAACGTTGCTGGTTAACAGAGAAAGTGGGTTTGCTCAGTGGCTAAAAAGTTAAAATGTCAACCAATGAAGATTAAAAGAAATGGTTCCCCATAAATTTAAGGTACTTCTGTTGATTTCCATAGGAATTAAATATAGTCACACATTTAAAATTTTAAAACCTGAATAGTACAGAAACATGTACCACATAATTTCACACATGTGCAATTTTAAAAAAGTTGATTTCTTACAAGTTGAAAGGGCACCAACCAAAAAAAGTGAAGCAAACTACAATTTTTATAGAATATCCAGCATCAAAAATGAAAGGAAGGAGAGGCACAGGGACATTTTATAAGGTATTTTACTTGATACTCTAAAAGAAATTCAGAATAGAAGCTAGCATATTAGATAATAATCAGTTCTTGCCCTTCCCAAAGCTGAAACAAAGGCCAAGGAACTACAGTACTAAAAAGCATCAACTGACACCGGAAAGGACCAGCGTATTACCCACCTTCCTGCAGCTAAGATGCAGTCGTTTAGAGGCAGCCTAAATATCCTCCCAAGAGTGCCCCCAGGAGACACAAGCCTTACCATCATCAAGTCCCCTTGACCGGTGAATCACCACGAAGAAGATAGAAGATGACAACATGCTTGTGTTCACTGTGAATGTCAAAGCCAGCAAGCACCAGATCAAACTGGCTCTGGAGAAGCCCTTTGGCATTTACTTGGTCAAGATCCAAACCCTGATTAGGCCTGACAGAGAGAGGAAGGCATGTTTGAGGAGGTCTTGATTATGATACTCTGAATATTGCCAACAAAGTTGTAATCATCTAAACTACATTTAGCTGGATAATTATAAATATGTATTATTTTTGCCATAAAAATTGCAAATTTAAAACTCTAACAAATTGCAGATCTCCATCTATGCTGATCTGAGCTTTGTAAGAAAGAAAAATAATTGTTCCTAAACGTAATACCTTACACAAAGAATAAGAGTAGAAGGGTTGTGAGGTGGGGGAAACAAAGTCAGGCAGTTAGTATAGATGGAATGATAAAGGTTGATGGGAAGAAATGGGACAATGGCCATTTTCTTTAAGAGAACAAAGAGCACCAACTGCTCCAAATGAACAGATGACACCCCCTCTGCTAACAAGGGTGGCTCAGACACAGAAACCTGCTAACGAAAGTGAATGCTGTACAATTGTGCAGGGGGCTATTGTTTAATCCCATGCTTAGTCAAGGCCAGTCACACTATGATGTGTGCGTCTGGCATTAACTTGTGAGCACCAGTTCACAAGGTTAGGCTGTGGGCAATGTGCCTTCTTTATTTGAATTGTACCTAGAAAGGGCCTATGAAAAATGGCGAAGGGAGCAGAGTCCTCTGAGTAGGATAAAAGGACAGACCCATGTTAAGGGTCTCAGGTCCAGGGCTACCCTTTTCTCCTTAGAAGATGACTGCTCTCTTGATCCTTTTCTTAAATAGGCCTTTGTTTTCTTTTTCTTTTCTTTTTTTTTAAACTTCCACTGCTTGTTTCACTTTCTTAAATAAAACTGCTTGCTATGCTTAACTAGTTGTGCTGCAGTGTTCATTTTTTGACTCTGTGGAACAAGAACCTGTCACCAATATCAACTCTGTATCAGTTGGAAATATTAATTTTTTTAAATTTTAGCTCAGCAGTCATGTACCCTCGCAATCCCAGCTATTTAGAAAACAGGTAGGAGGATGGCAAGTTTAGGGCCTGCCTCAGCAACATATTGAGACTCAATCTGAAAATAAAAACTAAAATAAAAATGCTAGCAATCTATCTCAATCCTTGTTAAGGGAAAAAACATCTACTTAAGATAGCACAAAGAGCCATTATAATATGTGCACATCACATCATAAAATAGTTTATCAGACACTTTCAAATGAAACTTATAAATTTGTCTCTCATCCTTAATCAAGAAAAATGAGTGTTTGGCACCAAATATTCAGGCATGGATGTTCAAAAAGGAGTCAGGCCTAAAAGCAGCTGAGCAAAACCTTTTTATTGGGATCCACAGCACTCAGGCCAATTCACCAGCCCACTAGTCTTCGGGTGGGCAGAGGAAGTGGCACATGTCCCCGGCTGGGCAGTGACTTTTTAGTGTGGGGTGGGCAGAGGAAGTTTGGGGACCTTGCCCTTCAGGGATTGACTGTTGACTCCATCAATCATCGGGTGATTGCAAGACTCCATTGGGGCTTGTCTGAAAGTGTTTGTTTGTTCTTTCCCACACAGGCTGCCTGATGTCCTGTCCCCATCCGGCTGCCTAAGGATGTGTGCTGCCGGATGCCCTGCCCTGGCCGCCTGGAATTGACCAAACATCATGACATTTGAGGTGATATAGGGTGTTGATTTCCATCTGGATACTTCTTGCTGTTTGTGGGGTGTTGTGGGTTTGTCAGTAGGGAGGCGGCTGGAGGGGTGCAAGAGCATTTGGTTGTATATTACTCCAGCGACCTTGCTCATGTGGTTTTGGAAGAACCTAAGGAGACAGGGAGTAGTCATTAGAAGGAGTCTTATCAGTAATATGGGATGGAGGTCAGCCAGGTGACAAGAGTGGAGTTTAGCCATCCTGGCCAAGGGTCATCTGATTGTTGCCGCTTAAACCTCTCACTCAGACATCTGAGAGTTCTGAGGGTTTTTTTGACCAGCCCAGTTTCATTGTTGTAATAGCAGCATTCCTCTTTTAAGAATGGACATGTTCCCTCTTTGTCTGCTGTCAGGAGATCTAGTATTCGGCAGTTCTGCAAGAAAACTTTGGCAATAGATGTTATTTGTCTTTTTAGGGAGGCCAGGGAGGCAGCAAATGCCTCCACTGCCTCTTGGAGTTGCTGTTCTGGGGAGGGGATTCTGAGCAAACCAGATTAGTGGAACCACTCTAAATGTGGCATTTAGCTTTTAAACATGCATCTCAAGTAATGTTTAGAAAAGAGCCATTGTCTCTGTTGCTAAATGTCCATGTAGGATTCAGCTTTGGTTATACTCTCCTGCCAGGTGTTTAAGACCAACTTGATCAAAATTGATCTTGTTCCTATCTATTGCTACAAGTCAGCTGAGAAATGTCAGGGTCATTCCTGAGGAACTTGTGAAAAGCCTCTTGGCTCTTCTACCAGTTGTGCCACCTGCCAGAATAGATCAGGGTCTTGCTGACCACATGTGGTTTCCCTTGGAAGCATCTGGAACATTGCCCATGACTGATCATCCTCTTTGCAGAATATCCAATTGGTTGGTTAGCTTTTTGTTCTCTAGGGTCACCTGATCCCCCTGATCATGTTACCCAGAGTTGGCAATTGGCAATCCTGTAGAAAAGTTCCATTGTCCCCTGAGTTTTGCTGACTAAAATGGGCAAGGGCAAAAATATTGACTCTTTTCCTTAACCCTTTAACTATCTTAACTTTGGTAATCTGGTTTTGGTATTAAACATTCAGTAGGCCAGTTTCATCAGTCTTAAAGTGGGAATGTTATATTGCAATGTTATGGTTACCCTTTTTGTTTAATCACAGTAGAAGTCAGCATTAGATCTTATCTGTCTTGTAGGTGATGGCATGTCTTAATTCGATTTTTTCTTTTAGAAGTAGTACTTCTGCAAAACACTAATAAGCAATAATTTTAGATATAGAGAGAATGAGGGAGGAGGATTTGGAGGAGAAGGAGGAGCCATAGCTGTATGTGGAGGGACTGTAGCTGAGAGAGGAGAGGAGGAAGAGGATTGATGTAAGTAAGCAGGGTTGGAGGGGTTAGGGAGTGGGGTGGTGCAGCTGAGAGCAGCTCCCAGGGCAGCAAAGGAAGGGAAGTACAGACCTCTGGAAAAGAATGCATCCCTCTTATACATTTCAAAAGGCTTGGAACCTGGAGCAGCTTGCACCTCCCAGATCCCTTTTGTTTTCCTTTTTCCTTTCTGAAACTTAGAGAATGAAACCTCAGGGTATGTGGAATTGCTACAGCAGTTTTGATTTAAAAGTGACACTCTTTCTGTCCATGCATCCAGGCTGTATACTGTCTTGTGCAGGTCAGCAGCAGCAGCAGCAGCAATGGCTGCGACAGCAGGGACTAGCAAGCAGGTGGTGGTGGGGGATTGCCTTTTGGAAAGAAAGCCTGTGGGGGTAAAGTAGTGTGCCCATTTGATAGACTTATTAAGCTGTGAAAGGAGAGGAGAAAGAAGACTGGTCTGAGTAAGGTGGGGAGGACGGGAGGGAGAGGAGGAAGATGGAAGGTAACGAGAGAACAAATCCCAAAAGGCCTAAATATGTGACATCCCTGATCATTTCCCTGTCTGGTGACAGTAATTGCCCAAAACAGTGAGTATTTGAAGTCAAAAGTTCCAAAGTGTTATGTAAAAGATCAGCTGCTTATGATGTAAGTCTTGAGAGAGTCAGGCAGGCCACGGCTGGGATATCTCTTCAGCCTTTGGGGGCACAGAATGCAATGGGTAGGGGGTCTGTAGCATGCACAACTTATGGAGAGATCCTGTGAAGGAATTAGTGCTTCCCATGGCCTTTTAGTATTATTCAGGAGCAGACAGGAGCAAAAAGAGGAATGGGTGGGGGGTCTGTGGTGCGCAGAACTTCCAACAGACCACCTGAAGGAGAGTGTAACTGGAAGGCCAAGGGGAAATGTAAAGGAACTTACTCTACTTTTGGCAGCCCGGATGAAGGGAAACAAAATGGTGCCAGAGCTTTCTGGTTCATCTGTGGGAGAGGTTGGAACTCAACCCTGGTGGTGGAGGTCTGAAAACCCTCCTGGGTTTTGACACCAAATGTAAAAATTCAGGAAAAACAGGTGTTCTGCACCAAATATTCAGGTGCAGTTGTTTTTTATTGGGATCAGTGGCTCTCCTGTTAGATTCACCAGACTCCAGAGTGAGGGCAGGCAGGGGAAGTGGCACATGGCAGGCTGGGCAGCAACTTTACGGTCTCTTGTGGACAGAGGAAGTTTGGGGGCCTTGTCCTTCAGGGATAGGCTGGTGACTGCATCAATCATCAGGCGATTGTGAGATGCCATCGGGGCTTGTCGGCCAGCATATGATTGGTTGCTCTTTCATGCACCCTGGCTGCCTGATGCCCTAACCCCAGTCACCTGGAGTCGATCTAACACTGATGGTATCTTTTCTTCTTAGGACACTACTCTGTCCTGTGAAGTTCATATCCTGAGAGCAGACTCTTTCCAGCTGAGTTCTCTGCTCTCTTGGGAAGAGAAGACTCCAGTTCTCTCAGCTCATATCTATTCTCTTCAGAATAGAAAGTTGGAAATGTTAATCTTTATAATTCAACTACTTCAAAGTAACTATCTCCAAGTTAAATAAACACTGTTAAAATATCATCAGAATTACTATAATAATTTATCCATTTGTAAGTAGTTTTAATTGTAATTTTAAAGAATTTTCTTCGCAAAATACATGCTAATTTCTTTGTTATCATTAAAATATTGTGCAATTGTGCTTTGATTCCTGTTGTTAACTCAATTACAATTCTAAGGAACAAAAGCAACAGGAGTTACATAGGACAGTTATTTAAGGAACCTCAATGATTACCTTAATTCACCAATTATTATTTCACAGTCACACATTTTTCTCTTAAAATGTGATTATGCCAATCATCTCATGAATGTGTGATTAGCTTTCTAATTTTAAACCTCCAATAAGTTTACCACAGGAAAGGCAACTTTTCTAAAATTTATTCTGGATTATTTCTTCTGCTTCTTAAGGAGAATGCCAGCATTTGAAGTCACTATTCAACCAATAAATAAATAAATTAATTAATTGAACAGGTTTTCTACTTCTTATTGTCATATAACTCAGTTTCTCTTATGATCTTACTTTTATTAACTTCTAGAACAGTAAAAAATGCAAATTTCTATTTAAATGGTAACCATGCTCATTTTTACATTTCTAGATAGGTGATTATTGGCAATAAAAATTATTGGAATGAAAATCTGCTTTCTTTCATTTGAATCAAGGAGATTACAGAACTACCGATTGCTGAGTAATAAAGTAGAAACAACGGTGAAATTTATTATGATTTTTTTTGTAAGGAAAAGTCATTTTATTACTGACAAAAATAGATCTCAGAAAGATAAATTGAGAGATAACAAATTACTTATGTGATGGATAAACAGTAAATGTTTTCTTGAATTGTTGGTTCACATATAGGTTCAAATAGCATACTCAGAAAGATAAATTGAGAGATAACAAATTACTTATGTGATGGATAAACAGTAAATGTTTTCTTGAATTGTTGGTTCACATATAGGTTCAAATAGCATATTTAGACTTTTTAAAGAAAACAAAATTTTTGTATAAAATAAATATGATTTTGAATTTACTTTTCAGTATTAGAGAATGTGGGTTTGCTTTTCTTGTTTATTTTTCCTTCACTTCCAATGAAGGTCATCTATAGTTTACTTCTTGCAGTACCAGTATAAAAATGATCAATTTAATTTTTATTGGTACATATTAGTTATACAGAGTGGTAGATTTCATTGTGGCATATTTATTCATGCATGTAACATAATGTATCAGTTTCACTTCCCATCACCTCCTCTTGCAAAGATGATTAATTTAATTAAAGTATACTATGTTAGGGAAGCTTCCACTCAATAATTGTTAAAATAATTTCAATTTTATATCTTTACCTTCAGCAATATTTGGCTTACATAAAAGCTTAAACTCAAAAATCTTCAGTGTTCAGTTTATATAAAAATAATGCATTCAGCAAATAGCTTTTAATTCATATGCTATGTAGTGATTAAATATAATATTTAATCATTTTGAATGTGAATTTCTCATTTTTAAAATTTTTCTTCATTTTTAGCTAAATGTATTTACTGATTTTTAAATATTCCTGAAACAAAACCTGCTATATCACAGCTACTTTGAAAAGAGTTCTTTAAAAGTGGTAATTATGTCACAGAATTCACATATGTGAATGTCCAAGAGAAAAATATATTTGTTACTTGTAACTTTAATGGCAAAACAATAGCATTTCTACTCATTGAATTAAGCACATAAAAAGATATAATATCTTAATGTGCTAGAGACCTAGGAGCACAACATGGTTTTTATTTAGCTCCTTATAATCTCTTTTTGATGATAATTCACCATATATCAATACAATGTACCTTCCTGTGAATAAACATCCTGAGTTTTCAACATCTGAAGAAACCATTATAGAGATTTGCCATTTGCAGAACACTTTGGGTGTAAACAAGGGTTGTTTTAGAAACTTCACACACTACTCAAGATTCAAAATAAAGCACAAGAGAATAACTGGAAATGTTAGTGTATGAACAAAAAACAGTGAAAAGGACAAAAGCGTGAAAGACTCTTTTGGGGATTTTTTTGGTATTATCATTAAGAAGTAAAGCAAAGGAAAAGATATTAAGCACCTGTATGGCATTGACATATACCCAAATGTTAAGTAGATTTAGTGAATACAATTTTTTCAAAAACTCAGACTGTGATCACAAAAATCTATCATAGTTTTTAAAATGAATGGTAAAATAAAAGTTAATATTTTATTGGCAGAATTTTATGAGTGGCCTATGGAGTAAGCAGACTCATCTTTTTTGGGGTTAACTTGATCTAGTTTGCTTATGTTACTAAACATGTGTTGGATAATGAGCACTTGTCTAGTGTCCTCTAAAATGCTCTCGGGTATGTTTAAAAGATACAAAAAAGTCAGTTTGGGGCATGCTGGATCATTTTGAAACAGTTTATATTATTAGAAAGGTGAGACTTATAAGTAATATTCCACGGTTCATGCATTCCTTCACAAATGTTCATTGAATACCTACTATGTGCTGTACATTTTTCAAAGTGCTGCAAGTACAGCAGCACACTCTCAGAGCTCATGTCACAGGCATGTGATTGGCCACTGAGTGAAATAATTTCTGGTGCTAACAGATGTTAAGGGTAAATAAATCCAGTTAATAGACACCTACTGGCTGTAGAAGAAATGCCATTTGACAGTGGTCCAGGGAATAGATCTCTCCAAAGGTGATATTGAAATTGACAGATGGAAGACAAGAAGGGAAGCTGTGAAGATCTGAAGGAAGAGATTATTCTTGGTGAGGATGATCAAGTCACTGGAAATGAGCTGAGCATGGTGAGGCAATGAACTACGCCCAAATAGCAAGTCGATTTAGTTAACAAATTTTAAGGATTCAGTCTACCATCACAAAATCTTGCAATAACCTTGTTTATATGTCACTTCACTAGTAAAGTTATTTTTTTGTAATTGCAATATTTTCTGTATATTTTATTCAATTTGGATGAGTTACTGCAAAATAACTGTGAGGCAGATGTTAAAACTCATTTTAATAGTCTTTTCTCAGTATAACAGGTAACAAAGTGGCTGTGTATCTACTGGGAATTCACAGTGTACACATGTGGGACCCAAAGATTTTCCAAAGGCAGTTATACATAAGTGGGTCAGTCAGTTTTCATTTTAGTACCCACTGAAAAGGTAGTGGAATTTGATAGAAGTTATGAGAAATGTTAAAAAGAATCATTCAGCTTTATTTTTATATACTACAGCAAATAAATAGAAATCTGGAGAAAAATTCATGCTGAATGTTAAATTTCATGGGCTTTGTGGATGATCCATTTTGTATTTCACACATTCTTCTTGGTTAATATTTCTGAGAAATAGTCAACTCAATCTTTTTTTTCCAGATCCCACTATCACTGAAATCTCAGAAGTATTGGACAGATTCTCTCCTTTTTTACTTTCTTCTCTTGACTTTGATTTTTTTAATTCTTAGTTTTCTGTTGATAGTGATCATTACACTTTTTATCCTTATATTTGGGAATGCAACAAGACTTAGTCACAGACTTCTTTGCAGCTCCAAACACATATTCTCTCAGAAAATCTACTATAAAAGCTTAAATTTTGAAGTTTAAGTAAAAGTTTATTATCTCTCTACACCAAAGCTCTTCTAAATTTCAGCTTCATGCACTACTCTGATTTTATAATTTTCTGTAGTATTTGATGAAATGCTGTCTAAAATTTTTCTTCTCTTTGCCAGTTTCATAATAATAGATTAGAATGACTTCATATACAGTTAATGAATCAATGCATGTACACAAATATATATTTCATATTTTACAAAACAATAAGTATCAGTATGCACAAATATAAGATATAATCATTATTTTAGTGTTTTATTTATTTATTAATAATTATTACCTTTAGTTTTCCTTTTCTTCTGATTTCTTTCTTCTCCATTTCTGATTTTGGTTGAGAAACAAGAATTGATTTTTATAACATACATAACAACACACATAAATCAGTATATACATTACATTCCAAACTCTAGTATTAAAATTTGCCTGCTAAAGGAAAAAATATTGTATATCAATGAGTTCTTCCGATTTACTTCACAACAATAGTGAAGGTTTAGTTTTACCTTCTCAAATTGTTGACTTGTAGATTGCTTCAATTTTCATATTATCTTTAGTTGTTTATTTGTATCATTTAATCCATGAAAAAGATAATTATGCAATGAAAATGAAAAGGAGGGAACACTGCCAATTCATTCTGTAAGTCCAGTCACACCCTGATTTCAAAACCAGAAAAAGATGTATCAAGGAAAGAAAACTTTATGCCAATATCCTTAATGGACATACATGCATAAATTCTTAATAAAATATTGGTGAACCACATTAAATACACAGTAAGAAGATAGTGCACCATGTTCAAGGGGTTTCAATGTATGCAAATCAATAAATATAAAAAAACCACTTAAATTAAATGATAAGAAATTTTTGATCATTAATAAGACTGTGATTATCTCAATAGATGTTGAAAACTTCAAACACCCATTGTATTTAAAATACTTGAGAAACTAAAGATAAAATAAACTTTCCCCAATATTGTAAAAGCTATCTGTGACAAACCCAAAGTCAACATCATACTGAATGGAGATAAATTCAAAGCATTTTCTCTAAAAAACAAGAACAAGACAAGGATCTCTACTCTCACAGCTTCTCTTAATCATAGTCCTTGAAAATGTTGCCAGAAAAATCAGGTAAAGGGAATTATGAAAGGGGGAGGAAGATGGCAGTTATCCCAGCGACACTGACCCTGTGAAGCTCCCGAGAGTCAGCACAGGCTGCGCGTCCGCACGTGGATTCCCACGGTAGGACGATTTTCCCAGAACGGGCAGGCATTGCCTCCTGCTAGTTCTTTGACCCCAGAGGAAAAGTGAAGAGCATTAACCAAAAAAAAAAACGAGGAAGCTGCTGCCAAACGCGTGGCCACCACCACACCCGGTGAGAGTGGAACTTCCTCACGGGGGACCAAGCTACCCCTGGTCAGATCCCCTAATCTGGCCTCCAACTCCCTAATTGGACCGCTCTTCATATATATGAACTCGGATTTAAGTCCAAATATTTTTTCTGCTCAATAGCTAATTTGCACCGGGTCCTGAGTGCTGCGCCAGCAGCGGCGTGCTTGCCGGGGGGGGGGGGGGGGACCTGCCCAATGAAACATGCTGTCGGCCTCTCCGCGCCAGGCAAAGGTTTGCAACCTGAAATGGAGGACGGGTCTGAATTTCATGACCAAGCACCACTGCGAACTGCCTGCTCATTGCTTTGCCTAGTCTTGCAGTAAGCGCTGGGGAGACATTGCTACCAAACTAGTCAGAGGCCCATCGCCATTGTGACATGTCCCTGTGGGCGGGGCGAGTATTCCACCCCTAGTCCCTGTGTGTAACCGGCTGCAAGAAGCTTGGAATATATGGTGCAGCCTGAGTTTCAATTAAGCCTCTGAGCTCCTCACATAACCAAGGCTGTGTAGTCCTGGGCACCTCAAGCAGGTCCCCTTCTAGTGCTTATATCGGAGAAACACAAAAACTCTAGAAAGACCTGGCCCTTTCCCTGAATTACTTAGCCAACAGCACTAAACAGCTCCTGAGCCCTCTGGGGATCACAAGACATGCAGAGTGGGCCACCATTGATCCTGAGGAAGCGACACTCAGGCTAACCACTCTACTTGGATCAATCAGAGTCCCACGGCCTCTGTAAAAGGAGCAACTCGACTACCTACAATTTCTGAGCCCCAGACCCAAGAAATATCTGGAGTGTGGATTGGCTGGAAACAACCAACTCAGGCTTCTGCCCATGGGGAGTCAAATACCCCTTTACTACAGAAAATTTCAGAGGAGATCCTCTAAGAAAATCCAGGCCATCAGACTCAACCAATCCATTTCTCCCCAAAACAAGCTAAACTCCGAAAAATTCCCAGCCTGATCCTGGGTTTCATTACACCACCAAATGATACACACCTCTGGAACTAAGGGTCAGAAATTCTCGGAACTGTAACAGCTAGTGCTGCGTTTTTATTGGAGGTGGGTTTTTTTTTGTGTGTGTGTGTGTGTGTGTTTTTTGTTTTGTTTTTTGGGGTTTTTTTTGTTGTTGTTTTTTATTTTTTGTTTTTGTTTTTGTTTAATGAGATTCCGCCTGAAAAATAAGATTTTCGAAATTTTTAACATTACTGTGGGTTTTCAGGTTTCTGTTTTGTTGTTGTTGTTGGGTTTTTTTTTCTTTTTTTCTTTCTTTCTCTTCTTTCTTTCCCTTCTGTTTCCTCTGCTCCTTTCTTGACTTACGACCAACTCAGAATTCTGGTGGAGGTGGATATAAATACTTATCGGTGTGTATGCAATGGTGATTGGTTCTTATTGCTTCAGGTCTCTAAGTCTTAGTTAACCCTACTGCTAACTCTTTTCTCCAATTTACTCTGGTAATTCCTTAATTTAAGCTTCTTTATCTCATTCTTACCCCTAGTCTTTACTCTAACAGCTCCCCAGTCCTACGTACTCCTCAGTCCTATTAAAATAACCTACTCCACCCCACTCCCTAGTTCCCCGATACTTGGTAGCAGGTGTGCTTTTATACCTCCCCAAGTCACTTCCTTGACTTCCGAGTCAACCCTTCTCCCCAAAATCAGAGAGATACCATCACTTGAAGAAATTGTAACTCCTCAAAACAGCTACTTGCTTGGTACCATACTACACAGTGAGATTTCTCTCAAAGAAAGCTGCCACTATTGGTGCTAATCATCAGCTACTCGGTTTGAACTGGACCGGAATCGTTTTGGCGCCTATAGCCTTCCAAATTCCCACAGAACCGTCTGGCATCTCTAGGTCTAGATTGACCAAATCACTCCTCCTCACAATGAAGCAAAGTCATAAGAAGCTCCAATCACTCCAACAAGACTATCAAGGCTGAAATAAAAGACAAGCTCTCTATCTCAAAAATGAGGAAAAGGGGAAATACTTCTCAAATCCAATCTTATCCTCCTAAGGACCCTGTAGCTGGGGCCCTAGATGAAAACCAAAGGCATTGTGTCAACACTATGATTAGTAATGCAATCAAAGAGTTGAGAGAGGAATTAAGGAAAGAGATCAAAGAGGAATTTCAAGACATGAGAGACAAAATCTACAGATATTAAGGATCAATTCCAGGAGATGAAAGATCAGCTGTACAAGGATATTGACATTCTGAAAAGAGATGCAGCAGAGATAAAAGGATTGAAAAACACGGTTAACCAACTCAAAGCTTCATTGGAAGACACCAACACCAGATTAAACTCTAATGAAAATAGATCATCAGAGCTTGAAGAACGAGTATCAGATAATGAGGATCGCCTAAAAAATGTAGAAATCAAAGAACAAAAGCAAGATAAACAGCTTACTCTACATAATCAAAACTTCCAAGTAGTATTCGATGAGATGAGGCATAATAATCTGAGAATCATTGGCCTGGAAGAAAACTCTGAACAGCAAACAAGAGGATTCAAGAACCTTTTAAGCGAAATCATAAGCGAGAACTTCCCTCATGTGGCGATTGATCCGGAATACCACATTCAAGATGCTTAT
>PVKS010018967.1:0-39174 GCA_004027875.1 Aplodontia rufa
CTGTTCTGAGCATCAATAATCATTAATTCTTTCATATATCCATACATTCATCCATCTGTGAGAGGAAAGAGGACCAACCAGAGGCCAGATCACAAAGGCTCTGAAATGGGTTACTAAGTTTGGTGGAAATTCATCATCGGCTACACATTTGCTAAGCAGAATCAAATTGACAGTTTAACATGTTTGCACTGAGAATGATGCAGGAGGGATGGAGTAGAAGTGGTGGAATTAACGGAAATTTATTGTCGTAGGTCTGGTGGGACATTCACGGCTGGTGACTGTGGGAACAAAGAAAACATATTTTGGTAGAAATATTTGTGATTCAAAGACAGATTGAATGTGGACAACTCTCACATTTTGGGCTGAGTACTGTTCACTGAAATGCTGATGCCTGAAGGAAAAACACAATTGCAGTGAAAGATCTAGAAATACCCTTCAGACTTCCAGGTGATGTGTTGAGTGGGTATTGTGGTGCATGCCTGTAATACCAGCTCTCAGGAGGCTGATGCAGGAGATCACAAGTTCAAGGTCAGTCTAGCAACTTAGTGAGACCCTGTCTCAAAATAAGAAAGTGAAAATGGCTGGGGATATAGCTCAGTGTTAGAGTGTCCTGGATTCAACCCCTAGTGCAGGCAGGCAGGCAGGCAGGAAGGAAGTGAGGGGAGAGAGGGAGGGAGGGGAGGGACAGAGACAGAAAGAGAAAGAAAGAAGCTTTGCATTTGGCACAGATAGGAGATTTAAAGCTGGGGAATAGATGCTGCTGCTGTAGACTGTATGCAGAGTGAGAAGAAAGCAGCCCCCCAGGACAATTCCCAACTTGAATTCTAATCAAAAAGGAGATTGAGACATAACCAAGAAGATAGGTGTAAGAACCAGAAAAATTTGAATGTCAGAACTAAGCAAGTTTCAAGATAAGACAGAATATTCAAGTGTGGGGTAGTGTTAGAAGGTCAAATAAGATGAGGACTGGCAGTTTTCTCTTAGATTTGGCCATATGAAGGTCTCTAGTAACTTAGTACGATATTTCCAGCTGTCTTCAACCACATAACTAAACCAAACTGGATTTCTAGGACATCCTTCTGTATTCTTTTCTCCTTTGCATTGTCCCTGCACCTGACTTCAATTTCTGTTTCTCTCCACTCTCCCAATTTTTTCTCTTCCCTACTCATGTAGCTTTTCTCTTTTCTTTGGGTTAAAGAAAAATATCACACAGTGACACAGGGAGGGGCAGGTAGGGAGAAGAAAACAGAACAAAAGAAAAAAGTTAATACAACATGGTGTTTAATTTTGTGGTGTTCTTCACAGAATCACTTTTCTGCCTGGTTATTTTACGTAATGTACTTACCTTCACCTGTGTAGAAAAATCAATATATCTTCATTTAAAATATTAGCTGTTCTACCAAGTTCAAGTTCATGTAAATATGTTCTTTCTTTCTTTCTTTTTTAAAGAGATAGAGGGACAGAAAGAGAGAGAATCAATTTTACTTAGTTTTTTATTGCTCTGACACTTAGTTGTGTGTGTGGTACTGGGATTTGAACCAGGGTCCTTGCTTTGCAAGGCAAGCACCATAACCACTGAGCAACTGCTGAGCCACCACTCCAGCCCAAAAATGTTTCACCTCTTCCTGATGTGATTAAATCACTAATAGAACTTTTACAATTTTTTTGCTGTGACCCGTAGCA
Source organism: Aplodontia rufa (assembly GCA_004027875.1). NCBI lineage: Eukaryota > Metazoa > Chordata > Mammalia > Rodentia > Aplodontiidae > Aplodontia > Aplodontia rufa. The sequence goes on from PVKS010018967.1 coordinate 1,684, forward strand.
TAAAATGAAATCAACCCTAATGTGGAATGCAAACATTGTGGTATGGTTTTGTTGGGATGACTGGAAACTTTTCATCCTCTTTTATTTATTTCTTATAACATTTGTATAAGAAAAGACTTGGCAATAAATGCTAAGAATTAATTGCTAAGATGACCAGGAACTGAGAGTTTGATAGCCTTCATGGCATGGAAACATCAACTGCCTTAAATAGTATTATCTAAGATTGAAGATTTTTTTTTTTGAATGGTAAATGTAAGTTGAAATGAAGGAAAAAACCATTAGTGATTTTTTTAATTGCAATTTTTGAAAGTAATCAAAAGTCACTCCGGTATATGTAGTGTGAATTTATTTTAAATGACTAAAATAATTTAGAATCCAGATTAGCACTAAGCAAAATTGAGTTAAGATATTGCTTTAGTATCTTTGAAGTATGTAGGATCTCTGGAAATGCAATACTGAATATTTTTTATGCCTCTAATGATTCATCAACATTTAGGAGTATGCATTTTTATTTCCAGTATTTTAAAAGTCAGCTATGTAAAGTTGATAGCATATACATATTTGATATATCCATTAGTCATTTTTCAGGAGATGAAATATGGATGCATACCTGAATGTTTATTTAAATGCAAAACAAGAGTAAGTCAATTAAACTAAGATTTATAATGAAGGATTGATAGCTGCGTTTTAGCACAGTAAAAAACATATTATAATTTTTGGCCCCTTCTTGATGCACTTCCTTCTTCTTCAGCAGAAGGAAAATCCTGAATTAGGCTGTTTTTGTTTTAGCTTTTGTTGTTGTTTTCAAGTGCAAGCAAACCCAGAAGCCTGAGATTTGATGATTCTTAGATAGCACTGGACACAGGTTAGATGCTAAACCTTCATTTCCACATTATCATTCCCCATCCTGTTCTATTTCTCAGCAATAAGCTAAGAATATGTTTTAGTCAGCTTTCTGTCACTAGAGCAAAATGCCCAAAATAAGCATCTTATAAAGAAGAAAGGTTTATTCTGGTTCACAGTATTGGAAGTTTCAGTCCATAATCAGTTGACTCTTGCTCTGGGCTTGTGGTGAGGCATAACATCATGACAGAGTATGGCAAGGAAGAGCTATTCACCTCATAGCTGAGAAAATGAAAGAAGAAGGGGCAGGGGCCCCAATATCCTCTTCAAGGGCATACCCCCAATGATCTCGGATCCTTCCATTAGGTCTTTCTTTCAAAGATTACATCACCTCCCCGTAGTGCCAAGCTGGAACCAAGTCTTAAACTCATGGACTTTTGGGGGACATTTAAGATCCAAACAACAGTAGAGGGAAACTCCTACTTAACATTCCTGTACCAAAGGTGAAATGTGACAGTCTTTTTTTCAAAAGTTAGATGTTGAGGTTTTTCTGTATGATTTTGATGGAAGCATGGTGGGAATTCTGGACTGGGAAATAAAGAGAAAAAAGCAGGGTATTTTTTTTTCTGGTTTGCTTTTATACAAATTTTTGGAAATCTCCTTATCAGAGAAAGACCTTAATAAAGACAAAAGAATTGTGAAAAACATCTAAATTTGGAGAAAAAACTGAAAGAGAGGGCAGGACCTTACAAAAACAAACAAAAAACAAAACAAAATAAAAACAAGTGAGTGTGACTTAAAAGTAGTGGAATAGGAGCTGGAGCAGTGGCTTGGTGGTTACAGCATTTGTCCGGCATGTGCAAGTACACGAGTTCAAACCCCAGCACCAAGTACACAACGAAATGTTGGAGCAACAAAAGCCATGTGAAAGACTAAATAGATTTTTTTCTCTCTCTCTCTCCCTCTGTCTCACTGTCCATCTCTCTTAGAAAAAAAAAGTAATGGAATAAAAAACAAAAAAAGGTAAAGGGCAAAGAACATAATTTTGGTAACCAGTGTAGTGTCTTGCCACCCCACCTAGCAGTATATAGTTGCAAACAATAAAAAGCTGAACTAGGAATAGCCAGAGTTATTGGAGATGGTTGGGGTGGAAGCAGTAAAATCCAGTAAAATCCAGTCAGATTGAGAGTATCTAATGTGTCTCTTGAGGGTGTTCCCAATGATAGCCAAAGTTTGGAGATGGAGAGGAGAGAAATTATGCATATTCGGTAGAATTATTTACATTTGGTCACAGGCAAATCTTATCGGTAGATATCACTGCTCAAGTCCCAGGGATATTATTAATGTATTGGAATGACATTATGACATCAAAGCATAAACAGAATTATCTGAACTGAGATGCCTGAGTGAGTTGGAGAACTGGGAAAAAAATTTCCTAGTCCCATAGCAGAATTTGGAAGTGAATATCAAGACAAGAATTATGTGGCAGATTTCTGCCACTATAGCTAAATAGCCGAGGTAATCCAGCTATGAAGAAGAAAGTTTGGTGCACTATATTGGAGGTTTCATGGATTCCAAAACTGTGAGGTTTCAGCCCGTGGAAACTTCAATCCTGATTATATTGTATTGTGTATTAGAATATAATGTAAGCCTGACTTAACATATATTAGTATATAGTTTGGAACTACATAAAGAAATGTATTTTTAAATTAGTTATAAATATTGTGATCTCACCTAAAGTGAGGTTAAGAGATGTCCTAGGTAGGAGTCTGACAGCTGAGGACCAATAAATATCTTTGTTATTCACTAATATTGCTTCCTTTGTTATCACTTCTATTTTTACTCAGGAAAAAAAAAGCCCTGCCTACTTCCTTAATTTATAATTTGTATTAGATGCTTACAATTTAATGTTGTACTTTATGGTTTGTCAAGAGGGGACAGTTTTTTTTTTTTTTGGCCTTTCTTTTGCAAAACAGAAAGATTTCCACTAAATAACAACAAAAAATATGTAGCAAGCGTTAAAGTAGTCCTCCAAGCCTTATGAGCATTTAGTTTCTCAAATAGTCATTTAGAGCAACTGGATTTTAATATCTTTCATCCAGCAGAGGGCTACCTATCTCTATCCATTTTTACAAAAATGTATGACAATAAATTGATGTAGTTTACTCCAGTAGCTTTCAGAATTTTTTTTTTTTTTTTAGCAGCAGATCTTTTCTTAAAGTGGAGTTTTACAATATGTAAGTGCAATACAGTGGACCTATTCTAAGAAGAAAAGGTTCCCTAAAGCTGCCTCTGCAGAAGGCCTGGTAAATTTTGGAGGGTAATCAAACCCCTCCACTGTGATTTATCCAAAAATACTCCTCCAAATTTAAAGTCAGCTCTTCTTGGGTAGAGTCATAAATATTTCTCATCCTATAAAAACCATAATGCCGACACTGCAGGAAAAAATATATAAGCAGAATCATTCCTGAGTTTTGAAAGTCTCTCTCACTGGACTTGTCTTCCACGGTGATTGCGGTGACCATCGTGTGGTTGTATGTGTTGTTTGTTTCTGTTTTGTTTGGGGAGAGGTGGCATTTTATTCTAGTCTTATGAGTAAAAAAAATGTTTGTTTTGACACATTTTCTTCCCAATATTTCATAGGTGTGCCAAGCTAGCAGGCCAGTTGCCTGTATACTTCTATATTTATCCCTGTAACTGGGCCAGTTTCTGTCTTTTACTAAAACTGGATTTTAGGGATCAATTATAGGGATAAATCAATGTTCCATCTCCTGCCTGTGTATTACTTTGCCTTGGTGATAAATCTATTTGTGAAAGAACTTATTCCATTTGGAATCATGCCTGCTTGGTAGTCAAATAGTGATTGTTCTTTGTTTTTCCACTCAAAACAAAGCCTTTCTGAGGCGACCCTTTACTCCCATTGAGGCCTGTCCTAATCTTTTATACTGAAACCATTTAAGTAATGTGACTGTAAGGAGCTGTCCTTCTTTTGGGACTAGGAAGCTCACTTTCTCATGCACGCTTGTTCATTGATTTTAACACTTATTCCACAGTGTGACACATTTGTGTTAGCATTCATCCTCTGCATAGTCTGCTGACCCTCCAAAGTGATCAGCAGTCTCCTCTCTTCCATACCATTTTGGGGGGCAACTCTGTCCTATTCCCAGTCTATCCATTATGTTTCTTTTTTTTCCTTTTTAAGATTCTATATATTTTTTTTCAGAACAATAATCATAGAAGTTGCTACTTATTGAGCACCTATCACGTTTTACATGTGCTATTTTCTTGGTTCAGTTAGGTGGGCATTGTTATTATCCCCACTTATGTAAAAGGAGTTTGAAGTCCACAGAGGTTAGGAATGCACCTGTTATAGAGCCCAAGTTGTGATTCAAAACCCAAACTCAAGATCTGCCACTACACAAAGAAGCTCTTTGTGTATCACAATCAAAACTATTTGATCCATTAATGAAAAATATGGTTAAAGAATCATAAAATGATATATACATACTTTAATCATTTTATTGCAGCCTTAAGCATACACAGGAAATTCTTCTACCCGTGACTTGCTGAGGCTGATCGTGAACTTGCAATCCTGTCTCACCCTCCTGAGATGCTGGGATTATAGGTGTGCACTACCACACCCAGCTTTAGTATTTTTTGTTTCAGTATGTTCTATTTAGAGTTTAGCATTGGGTTTTTTTTTTTTCAACAGATAGAACCTACTTGTAGGTATTATCTCACCTATATTTTCCAATTTATTATCTATTTAACTATAGTCAGAATTTAAAGACACTTGCAAATCAATCTAATAATAAAATTTTCAAGTTTTTCCAAAATTTCCCCTCCAATTTTTTGCATTTGTTTTAGCCAGACCTACATTTCAGGAGCTGTGTTTCTAGGGATCCATGTTTATAAAGTCTTTTTAAAGCATTTGTATTATTTTTCATAAGGCAACAACTCTTTTGTACTCATCTTTCCTTAGATAATGTAAGATTTGTTTGTTTGGTAGCTGGAATAACAAATACAATTGGGGAAAGAAAAACTTTGAAATAAACATACCCGGCTCTTGGTAAATAAACAGCTTTACTAGAGAGGGAAGAATGTACACATTGAGGAGTAGGATGTTATACACTTCTAGTGAGTGGTTGGATGTCAGTCAGTATTCATAGAGGAAATGGGAACGTTTTGTTAGGGTTTGTTGATGGAGCTTCTGCTCTGCTTTTCAGTAAACCAGGGGAGAAAGAACCAACACATTTTCTGTGAAGACATGCTACTGAAAGCTAAGTGTATTAACAAACTTGCAACAGAAGTTTAGAAGTTAGTTGGGTTATAGTGCTCCAAGTTTCTTCCTAAACTGTTGAACTTATTTTTTATGTAAAACCTAATTTTAAAAAATCTGTTGTATTTCTATTACCTCTCAGATTTTGGTGACATACCTGGATTCTCATATATTTAGGGTTGCAAATTCTCTTCTATGACTTACTCTATCTTATACATGTGTTGCAATATCACACTTCACCCCATAAATGTGTGCAATTATTACATGTTAATGAAAAATGTTAAAAAATCAAAGTCACTTTTTTATATTGCAAGCTGAGTACCCTGTTTTATAAATGACTTCATATTTACCTCTGGATAAATCCTGAATGCCTTAATATGATTGGAGAGCTATCTTAAAATTTACTTGAAAAAATGGTATTGCAGTGAGATGCTGGCTGGCTGGCGGGAAGAGCGGACTGATTTATAACCAAGAGACAGCTAGCTAATGGTTCAAATTCCCTAAGGAGGATTTCCCTCCTGGTAGCCTTGCAAAGATCTCTGCAGGTGCTCACCCTCCAGAACGACTATACCAAACTCTGACTCTCCCATGGGAGGGAAATATATTTTTATCTCATTACATTGGAAAAAAAGAGAGAGAGAGAGAGAATGTGCTTATACTGTGAAGGCAAGACCTCTTAGGAGATAGAGGATCCTTAAAAACAGAAGGAACCTGAATCCCTGAATCACTGTGAAAAAAATCTCTTTGCTAATCTGGAAAACCCATGAAGGCCTGAAATTAAGGTCCACTACTGTGTGCTGCTTTGATGTCTGGTAAATTGGAGGACTGCAAGTTCCCTTCCCTCTCCGCTTTTTTTAGATAAGTTGTCCTACCCAAGAAACCTTCCTTATCAAAGGGACGAGACCCAGTTTCTGCTTATCCCAGGAAAGTGGGTTTCAGTTCCACCAGGCCTCAGAGTTACTCAGACAAGCTAAGCGCAGTCCCTACTGGGAATTCAGGAGTACCCTGCCCACTTATAAAGCTTGACTCCCATAGTCCTGCTTGTTCATTCTGTTCCCCAGTATAACTCCTACATGGCTACGCAGTGCATGCTGTGGCCTTCCCCAGGGCTATAAGTTTATGTGACTAATAATAAACTGTCAATATAAAAAAAGTTTTATTATGTCCTTATTTAAACGTAATTTTTGAACCCAGGTGTGCTTTACCGCTCAGCTTTATCCCCAGCCCTTTTTCATTTTCATTTTTATTTTGTTTGAGATAGGCCTCACTAAGTTGCTGAGGTTGGCCACAAACTTGAGATTCTCCTGTCTCAGCCTGCTGAGTGGCTGGGTTTATAGGCTTGTACCACCATGTCCAGTTTAAACTTTTTTTTTTTTTCAAAGAGAGAAGGACAATGAGAGAGAGAGAGAGAGAGAGAGAGAGAATCAATTTTTATTGAGTTTTTCACACGGCTTTCGCTGCTCCGACACTTAGTTGTGTACATGGGTGCTGGGGTTTGAACCCGTGTACCTCCGAATGCCAGGCAAGCGCTGCAACCGCCGAGCCACCGCTCCAGCCCCCACCTTAAACTTTTTACTAAGAAAAAATTATAACTTTCTGCGCTCCTGTAGCAATATTGTTTCTGCCATTCAATATCAATATAAGCATTCTACCATGTGCATATTGCTCATTTCTTTAACATTTATAATCATTTGTTATGCAGCGTGGCTTGGTGGAAAGGTAGAGGAAAAACCTAAGGAATAAATCTGTGCTCAAAGAGGTCAGATTGCTTAACCACCCAACCGAGTGATACAGCTTTGTGAAACCACAACTGTGTCTTTGACTCTGTTCTCTTTGTGTCTCAGTGCCTTGTTCAGAGTTCCAGTATTCAAAGTCTTTTAGATCTGTTTCTCTGTCCTGTTGTTTGCGCTATACATCCAGCAGTCTTTGTATGTTCGTTACTGTATTCGAAAAATTATTTAAACAGATAATTTCATGGCATGGATGAATGTAACTTTTAGAAAAGGTATACATTTGCTTCAGTCAGGTTTTGTGGTCAAAAGTGACTTGAGGAACATCATAACCCCAGTTCAAGGCTTGAGTTTTGTTTAAACTGAGGTTGTTAATCTGCTGGAGTTATGGTTGTTTATTGTTTTACCCTAGCTTTAGAGTTTTTCTTTTCATGGTCTCAGATGATTGGGGAGAGGCTTCCCTTTTGGACTGAGCACCTTGTGTAGACATTGGCCTTTGGTTTTTGCCTTCTTTCCCAGGAAGTTTACAAAAGGAAAGTTCAAATTTGCTGAGGAAGTGCACCGGGGAAACAAAACCAAGTTCCCAGAGCTTCCATTTTCCCTCAGTTTTGTTTAGTAATTCTGTATTATCTCCTCATCTATTTATTGCTTAAAAGCAATAAATATTTATATTTTATCCAGTATTTCTGACTCATTTCAGTGATGGTGTTGGTTCCAATAGCTTGGCTCTGAATAGATGAAAAAACACATTGTGCATTTAGGTGCTTTGATTACTGATTTGATTTAAAAGTGATACACAGACCATGCCACAGAAAAGCTCTACCAGGCCTTTCCCTGAAAATAGTTTCTAAAGAAGGCTTAATTTGCCAGAAGCCGCAGTGCATGCCTGTAATCCCGGCAGCTTGCCTGGCTGAGGCAGGAGGATTGCAAGTTCAAAGCCAATCTGAGCAACTTAGTGAGACCCTGTCTAAAAAAAAAGGCTTAGCATGTGATGTGGCTCAGTGGTTAATTGTCCCCTGGGTTCAAATCCTGGTACCCACTCCCCAAACAAGAGGGCTTAATTTAACTTTATACTTCAGTTTCCGTACTTATGGACTATGAGTTTACTTGAATAAGTATAACATAAAATAAGAAGCAATGAATGGACAGCAACTGATTTATTGTGTAGGATAATTAACCACAGCTGTGAGAAAAAGATCTCCTGTCCGGTGGTGAAGAAATGAAAATGGATCATAGAAGCTTTTTCTGTATAGGTGTGGAGTGGGGAAGGTGTGGAGTGGGGAAGGTGTCAAATGTGGTAGCATCCAAAAGAGTAATGACCCAGATGTTTAGATCTTCATAGAAGTTAGTAAGCACCCATCGGATACAACAGTCATTTGCACCAGGTGAAAAATGGCCAGATGGGAGCACTTGGATTTTCTGGTACCAACAATGCAGCCATGAGGGGATTGTTTTTAAATGGTTGTGGTAGTGAAACATTTTATAAACATTTTATATTCATTGAATTATCTACTGCACAGAGACTGTACTGGGAATAAAACTGATTGTGAGAGTTGCCTTAAGCGTTTATGTCCATGTTTTAAAGACAAAGGCTTTGAATTAGAAAACCATAGACCTGAAATATCTATCATAGATTTGATGTTTGATCGTCAACAGATTTGTATATACTCTAAGATTACATATGGTTGTCTTCCTATTGTTAATTTTGAAAAATGAAATATTTTCACTAATTACTGGCCAGCGATCTTGTATTAGAGGACTATAATTTATGCTTCAAATATACATGATTTCCAATATGTGGCCCAGGCACTTTAATCTACATTTATTCTTTTTTTCTTTTTTCTTTTTCTTTTTCCTTTTTAGAAAGAGAGGGACAGTGAGAGAAAGAGAATCAATTTTTATTTAGTTTTTCTTGTGGCTTTTGTTGCTCCAAACCTCGTCGTGTACATGGTGCTAGGGTTTGAACCCTTGTCCTCAGCGCATGCCAGGCAAGCACTGTAACCTATGAGCCACCTCTCTGGCTTCCATTTACTGGGTTTTAAACTTTACTAATTTATATGCAAGTTCAAATTTTTTCGTAAAACCTTAAGACACATGACTTAAATTTGGAGTAATATAAAGAACAAGTTGAATATCTTCGTCCCAATAAAGCTGTTAATATTTTCCTTTTGCAAATAACCTAATTAAAACATGTTCCATCCAACTATTGATCCAGACAACATTTTTAATTGACATTTTGTAAATGTAAAACTTTTAAGTATTGATCATGTTTCTTTATTCCTTACCAAAAAGTTGCTTTCCTTGGGAGGTTAAAACTATTAACATATCATTTCTGAGTAAAAATATAATCCTCAAGTAAAAAAATAAATTTCTTTGTGCATAAAGATAAGATATAAGTGCATAAAAGCATCCTCAGTGATCTTCAGGCCTAACTAGACCTAAGATTGACTTTTCACATTTGTTTTAAGAGAGAATCAGTTTTTATTTTTCATCTGATTTTTTTCTGACACTTAGTTGTGTATGTAGTGTTGGGGTTCAAACCCTGGTTTTCGCACATGCCAGGCGAGCACTCTACTGTTGAGCTACCACTCCAGCCCGACTTCTCACATTTTAACCCCAAGTTCAGTGCTTTTTATTTAATCATAGTAAAATGACTAAAAAGTACACCCCAGAGCTTTTATGAAAAGCTGTTACAAACCAAAATGGGATGTTATGTGTGTTTTAAAACACAACAGTAAATCCTCAACAGGAGTTAAAGTTAACTTCAGTGTTTCAATCCTTTAATAAACTGAGGCCTTTCTATCCAAAATCAGTACATTCTTGGAAAAAAATAATATTTGTGAGCCATAGAATAAAACTTCATTTATGGGAACAGAGAAGTCCCGAGAAAACATTTGAAGGTATTTAAAAGTATTTTGAAAATTGAGAGCAAGCTTTTAAAGATTTTTGAGACAGCTTCCTATTGAAGATCGGAATATTAATAGTTACAGCCACTGCAGATTGTACAAAGTGGCTGAGATGGCCAGGAAGTCAGAGGATAATCACTTATGGCTGGATTTTCATCTCTGTGAGGGCAGGGGCTTGGGTGTTTTTATTACTGCGTCTCCAAATCTTCACCACAGGATCTAGTAGGCCTTCTGGGTCTAGATTCCATCAAAAGGAGCACCACGGTACTGAGGAGTGGACAGTGAGAAAGCTCTTATTTTAAACATGAATGTTTTAAAAGGCAAAGTTCAAAATACAATCCCTAGGCTTTCAATCTAAGATTTACAAAGAGAGAAAGAATGTAGCCTTGTGGAGCTTTTCTGATTTCTGAATGAACTTATATTTTTATTTCCTGTCAAAATAAGCACAGAAAATAAATGCAATTAAGACGCTCTGGTGAAGGGGTTTTCTGTCAGAAGAGCGTTTCTCGATGAGCAGATCCAGCCGTTTGTCCAGGCAGACCTAGTTCAAGGGCTAGGCTGAGAGGGCTGGGGATGACTTGGGAGGATGCAGGAAGAAATAGGCTTCGTGTAGCAATCGCTTTGCTTCTGAACTGTGGCATTTTCAGCTTTCCCTTGTGGGTTCCTTCCCCTTCCCTCTGCTGCCTGTACAACCCCCATCCCACCATCCTCCCCTTCCCACCTTCCTCACCGTCATAATGGAGGGCGGTCTGTGCACTTTGTGTGGCTTTATCTTCTTTACACAAAGGGCTTCCAGAGGGAAGCTTTTCACTCCTTGTCTGCTTCCCGTTGCCACCAGCTAGATTTCTGTAAAACTTCAGAAGCGTTGGAGCTTGTTACTGTGGCAAGAAGGTGGGGTGTCTTGAGGCTGCTGCTGCCTGTTTTGACATGGAGCTGGTTTGTCCTTGCTTCCTTTCCTCAGGCAGGAGCAAAGGAAGATAGCTCTTGTATTTAACCAAATCATCTCCTTACAGAAACAATGTTATCAAAAGATAGTAGGATCTCTTATATTATTAGCAAGCTCTGCTTTAGTAATTTTGCATTATCAAATTAGTTTGTTCCTTGCTTTGACTTGGGGTAATACAAACTCATTCGGTTTGCTTTAACATCCATTCATCTTAGAAAACACACAAAAAATCTCAAATATGGACTAACACCAGGAACTTGATTGGAAGGAGCTCTTGGGTCATAATTCAAGGGAGCACATCCTTTTTCTTTTTTTCTTCCCCCGATTAGATGAGTTTGAACTGCCTTTGTAGTGCATCTGCTTCTTTCCCCACATACTGCCCACACTCTGTTGTGGTAGAGTGACAATATATGCTGTTGGATTGCATAGCTGCTCCTCCTGGGAGGGGCCAGGGACAGAGAAGGGGGGTTAAGTTGCATATGGCTAGGTCAGTTGTTATTGAACACCACCCTGACTGATGCCTGCTGTCTGCAGAGGATTTTCTTTGGATTCTGATCAGTGGAGTGCTGAATAGTGAGGACAGCAAATGGCCATTTTTTTGCTCTTGTCTTTAAAATGAAGTGTGTCCTCTCCGAAGGACAATCTCTCTATGCTGGCTCTCAAGTTTAAATGTAAATGACAGCATGTTCCTTACCTTTGAAGGAAGTCTCACGCTTTGCCCATTGATGGTTGAGATGTTTTGTGGCAGGAATCAGCTCTTGTCGCAAATTCAGAACTCAGCCAGTGTTATGTCTCTGCTGGAAGCTTGACGGGAAGACCCCCTTTAATGTGGCGAATGCATCGTTTAAATGGCTGTGAGCTCCTGGGACTGGAAACTGGTGCCCTGTCTGTGCAGAGGTCAGCTGGTGAGTGCATACTGCTCTCTTTGCTGGGAAAACGGATACTAATTCTTTTTTTCCATTCAAACAAATCATAGGAAAGTGTGAGCAACAGAAATATTTAAGAAGGATTGATTTTAAAAGATCAGTTTCTCGACATCTCACTATTAAGTTAGTTGTGGAGAGACAGAGTTATCACTTCGGGGAACATCCACTCAGTCTAGCTTTTTAAAAAGGATTATGGGCTGCTAACCATCTCATGTAGGAGCAATCTATTCCTTCACTGGGGAGAAGATAAATGAGAATATCACACTAGGAAAGAACTTGTAGTCAGTTTATTTTATTTTCAGATGCTCATCCTAGCTGTCTGAGATTTCTTGTTCTGGGATTTGGATGGTAGAGCCCACAGTGGGAGCTTTCTGAGTGGTTCCTTTCAACTGGGATTGATTTAAGAGTCCTTAATCTCAGCCCTCCTGCCTTTGCAAGGTGTTTTGAGTAAAGGAATCTGGAACAGGTCATTTGCCTTCTAGCATCCTCATCTGTGAAAACACAGTGCCTTTGCTTCTCTATGTCATATCCAAAGACATTATGAGGAAATGTAAGCAAGGTAGTGTCACTATTGTTTTTAAAGATTTGGCAAACACAGTGCTTTGTATAATATTTATGTCTGTCAAACTAATATCCAACTGTTACCTGATTCGTTATCTTTCTTCACAAGATGAAGCAATGCAAAGAGCTCTCATACTTGTTTGTATAAAGGTGGAGGGAGTCTTGGAGACTAAGGCTGTTTTAACCATGTCTAAGCATTTTGATATCAAATTGATATCAAATTCAAGTTTAAAAACATGAACATTTCCTGGCATTACAAAACAGCATAATTAAATTGATACTGCCCAATTTCATGAGTGGGTCTCTATTGAGCTCATTAAGCGCCAATAAAATATGTGGTTTTTTTGGAAAATGGGCTCTGCTTAACTTTCTTATCTAGCTGTGCCTGTGATTTTTCACTTTCCTACTGAGAAATTCAGAGGGGGGAGGGGATACTGTGAGTGCTATAAGCAGATTTTACAAGGGCAGAGGGAAGAGCTTGTCCTAGAGAAATTCTCAGGATCACCCTCATCAAAAGGAAAAAAAAAAAAAAAGAACTGTATGAGGCTCAGCCCCACATTGGGACTCTTGTTACTAAGCCTGAAGGACATCCGTGATAGAGTGTGAGTTGCTCATTGTAAACATTTTTTTTTATAAAGTATTTAGAAGAAAAGGGAATGGCAGATGGCATAGAGAATGCCCTGTGCACCAGTCTTGCTGCTGCCCTGAATCACCTTTGACTAATGACAGTTTTGGCACTACAATATAGTTGGTTCCCTTGTAGTGCCTTGGCAGAGAAAATGAGTTGTGTTGTGTGTGTTCAGGGGGCAAGCAATGGTTAAGGAGATAGAGGAATCCTCCCAAGTCCATGTTGTCTTCCAAGAAGCCAGAGCGACCAGGTGTGTTTCTGTGTAAATACGGAACATTTTTTCAGGGGAAAGAGTTAGGTGTTAATGGGCTCATTTGGTTTATTTTCTCTTTGGAACCTGAATTCTCAGCTGTTCAGGTCTGAGAGGGAATAATGCTCCCCAAACATGAGAGAAGCTGCTTCCCTCTTCCTTTCTCTATCTTCTGCACCTCTGTAAGTTGACAGACCCATGACCAGTCCTGTCCCCAGTGCCACACTGCCCAGACTCCTGTGGTTGTTCTACTTTGACCACCTCGTGCTACAGGTGAAGTGCTTTCTATACTGCCATGGAATACATTTTACTTGCTTGTGGGATATTTCATTAATTTACTGTTTTCAATTCAGGCTAGGTAAAAAGAAAAAATTCAAATGATGTTATATCAGCAAAAATCATGTAGGGCCCACCCACAGTAGAGATACTTTGTATTTTCCATCTGAAAAGAGTTACTATTTTACTATCTTCATGTAGTACAGGAAATGAGATAATATCCTTCATATATCTATAAAAACAACATTTTCTAAGAGAACACTTTTAATATTTAAAAAAATTTTCCCTAATAATAGGATATATGTAGAATCAGATTCTATCATATTACCTTAAATTATTATAGCTGTCAAAATTTTTCTCCTAAAATGTGAAAGTTGGAAAGGTGTTCGTGATCCAGTTTGTACAACACGGTGGTGTGACTCTCAGCTAATTCTTGACATCCTATTGGCCTTTGATAAAACTGTTGGCACAGTTCTGAAAATGTGGTTAATATGTGCATTTGGGCTATGATGGAGATTTTAACAGGTTGCTCCCTCCATCTTCTTTCTCTGCAGCTCCCTACTGGGTGTATATATACATGAACACTCAGGAATTTTAATCCTGCTTTACTTCATCACATTGCTTTTCATGTTAATTTGTAACCAACTCCTTTGATAACTAATAATCAGTGCCTATGCGCCCCACTTAGAGATGGAGAGCGGTTTAGGTGGTGTTTGCTTCCTCCTCTCCCTTTCTCTATCCCGCCCCTCTCCTTTTGCGCACCTCCCTGTTTCTCCCTGGATTATGCTGCTGAGCCCAGATTATACCCTGTGCTCACTGACAGCATTCCTCGCTTAATGCAGCTCCCTAAAGCAGCCTCACGTGGGTCTGTAAACCAAACACCAGCTACTCCCAGCCCTTCCCAGACCTCCTCATCCCTGTATCGCCACGGGAATTGCAAGTAACTCCAACTCTGCTGGTCTTCTCCAAAAACGGCAGCATTGATTCTTTTCTTTAAATGCACCTTGGCGAAGGGAAGGGCTGGGAGATTTAAAAGGCAGGGATTCTTGTCATGCGCTACAGCAGGGCAGCCCGTAGCAACGGCAGAAGCAGCCGCTGCAGCGGCAGCAGCAGCGGCAACAGCAACAGCAGAGTCCTTTAGTGAGACTGCACCATTTTCTTCTCACCCTGCATAGAGGTGTGGTTGGAAGCAGCAGTAAACTACCCACCCCCTAGCAGTTTCACAGAGGTGGCCTCTTCCTGGCTCCAGTCAGAAGACACAGACTGTCTGGAGGAGTCCCCAAAGACTGTTCCAATTGGTGATGTGTGTCTAAGGAAGCCTTTTTCAACTAGTAGGATGCTTGTCTGCACTTGCGGCCACCCAACTGCTGAAGAGCTCCAAGTCTAGTGCTCCGCCTTCCCCTGGGACCATTTCTGCGTGTGGGTGCACACCTATGCCTCTGTGTGCATGCAGGTGTGTGCTGCTGAGGGACTCCGCTCAGGATCAGGGTACACTGTTGTGAATTATGGGTGCTGCAGAGGCTGGAACAAGATTATGACCAAGCTCGGGGGCGGAGTGGATTATTTTGTGAGTGTTCTGGCTGCCAGCCATTGCTCTGGTGGGGAAAAAAAATCACATCTCCATATAGCGAGTACCTGGATTGTTGGGTATTGGAAACGGATCTTCTGCAACTGCTTCAGCTGATTTTCTCTGCAAAATGGCTCACGCTGCTGCTTCTATTAAAAAAGTTCGAGAGGCTGAACTGGATGAAAAGGAAAAAAATCTGGAGAGAGAGAGAAAAAAACAACGGAAAATCCCCAGAGACCGAATGGAACGGAAAAGAAAGGTATGGGGAGCATCACTTTAACCCTTTCCCTCTGTAGCTGTGTGTGCACCCATGAGGCTCAGAACTGGTAACTTCATCCTCCCTTTCCCCATCATTCCCCTGCACCATTTCCAAGCTCAGTGTGCAGCCTAGTGCTCATGCCTACGTTTGCTGCATTGGGAGGAGATGCCTGAGTAAAGTGAATTTCCTTTACTCTGACCAAGGAAACCAAAATTTGCCTTTGTGTCATTTCCCCCCTCATCACCCCCTCTTTTAAATTTATTCATTATCAGAGCCAGGTGCTTTCTCCCTCCAGGAGACTCAGCACTTGTCATAGAAGAAGGAAGGGGTTGATTTATGGTTGGAGGGTTAAGGTATTTTCCTCTTGATCCTCAGCTCTACTACTAGATCATTAGCATTGTGCCTCATCAGTGACTATATATTTGATGTAGACCTCTGGTTAAGAATAAACCACAGGTTTTATGTACTCTTTTCCCTTCTGACAATTGACACTGTTCTATGTCAAGATGTACTCAAAATATTGGTGCAGTGAGCTGTGTCTCTGCATTTATAAAATTCTATTTTTTTGTTTGTTTTCTATCATTAATCCTGTACTTTTCCTTTCTGAACATGGCAATTAAATGAAAACACCAAGTTAAATAAAGGAATGAAACATTGATTCCCTATACATTAAACTATAGAATTGTCTTCTCTTTCTCTCCCTTTTAAAACTATTTTTTTCCTTTAAAATATAAACAAACTTACAAGTTGATGATCTTATAAGACATACTCATTTACTAGTGGTCTGGACCTAAAAAGAAAGAAGTTCTCTGTACATGTTTTAATTAACAAAGTAGGTCACTGAATAATTTCAGAAGATGATAAATGGCATATTACATTAGCAGAGCATAAAAATAGTGGTTTGTATACAAGCTGTTGTTAAACATAGCTCTGGGATTAGGGATGCACCAGGGATCCATATGCTTAGTAATCCATTTTTCTTTTCCATTTTTTTTCCTCCCATAATGGGTGTGTTTACCTTTGCAGTTGGGGAATATTGTCTTTGCCTCAATTTTGGAAAGATACTTAAGGACCCACATCGATCTGAGATCGTATTGCATGGGGATTCTTCACATTTCAGTTTTACTATTTATTTTACCACTAGTTAGATCAAGTTGTTGTTATTGGACTATACAAATAATATCAACACTACATAATGATTTCCCTTCTGGGAGAAACTTTAGTACTGCTTGACCTTTAAAAGGTCTTGTTTCCAGGGTGCATTAATTCTCTTTAATAATATCAAAAGTCTTTTTGACCATTTTTATGGAGATTGGGTTCCTTCTTGACAGCTACTGAAGTTCTGTTTCTAATCCTCTAAATGGAACATTATTGCCTACAGCAATTTCCTGTGTTTATATCTTTTCTGTCTTTTGTTCTCTGAAGCACAGCATATTATTTTTTGGCCAGGAGTGCTTGTTCAGCATCCAATTGTGACCTAGCAACTTTGCTTAGCGGGAGCACCATGCACACACCTGGAAAATGTGGCCTCACTCTGGTCTGTTTCTGTATCTAGTTCAGTGTTATTCCTTTTTGATGTCTCATTAAAACTGAAAAATTATATCGTTAAAATGGAAAAGTGCCAGTAGTTGTTAGGAACCTCAGTCGCTTGGATGCTGCATTGCTTTAAATTGACTCCGGCACTGTGGGCAATATCATTGGCTAGTGATGTGGTCATGTGACAGGATCATCTGGTCTTCACATTTAGATGTCTTTAAGCTAGAACCAGAGTAAACGGGGGATAAAGACATAGCTACTTCTGTCCTGGTTCCTCTTCTTTTTTCATACCCACCTATTTCTCCCCCTCCCTTTTCTACTGCAGGTGCGTGTGATCACATCGATATACAGAGCTCAACAAATGCTTGCTGGAAGAGTGTGTGTGTTCTTGTGCTGTATCAGGTTTATTTTTTAGGTAGACAACCATCTTACCCCACCCCCCACACACAAATACTCACCTGACCCAGTTTTCAAATTTGACTTGAAAGAAAAACCTGCCTCATTTTTATTCCTGAAGGTGTATAGAATTCCTTAAGATGCATGGAAAAATGAAAAAAGAATGGTTTCTTATTAGTGGTATTCTGGTATTTTTGAGCACCATGTTCAAAAATAATTTAAAAATTATCATTCTATTTTTTTGCCAATCCATTTTACAACATGAGGGAATATATTAATTAGTGTTAGGGATGATCTGGTATATCACATGTCTTCATATCTTTTTGAAAAGTTCCTTATTAATGAAACTGTTTAATAAAAAAAATTCAGATGAGACCCATTCAAATGAAAGTAAAATCTAATTATGGAGCTTGAAAAAAATAGACACAAGCTGATTTTGAAAGAAATTCTTTAAGACCAAGGTGCAGATATTGATTATTAAAATAATTCAATTAAACAATCTTTTATTTGGACTCATTTTGATATTCTTTTGTACTATTAGAATATAGTAGGTTTTAAAATATTTATTTTTTATTTTTATTCCATAAAACATTTAAAGTCAATTTTAATTATTTGTAAACTTTAATCACTTTGCATGCTTGACTGTAACCCCTAGACCAAGTTGTTACAGGAGCGATTTTAAAAAATGACTCTTTTTATATTAAGGGATATAGTTTCAACCTCATTGCAAGCAGAATTTCTTTTAAAATAATAATTTCAGGCTTCCTTAGGCTGTTTTCTGGATAGCTAATATTCAATAGCATTTACTAAATGCTCATTGTATCTGTGCCATGCTGTGTGGAGTTAGAATGAAACCAGTTTTAAATAAATGGACCAAGATTCAAATCAGTTGAACCTAACTTGCATTTGTTTGAACAAAAGAGTATATTGATCTGGATTTTTATAGGAATAAGACAGCATTCCTATTCTAAGTATTAACTTAAATGATTTCTTTCTATGTCCAATTTCTAGTTCCCATACTAGAATCTAATAATTTTAGACTTAAGAAGAAAGCTGAAAGGAATGGTTATGTGAATTATCAGAGTTTTCACAAACTTGTAAGACATGGTGATTTCAAGTCCAAGATTTTTTTTCACAACTACATATTGTTTCCAAAGTGTACTTTTCTTCTTTTTTTGGAAAAAAAAAATTTCAAGGAATGAGAAAAAATTGCATCTTTGAAAGTAAAATATACATTTCTTTTGAGTTTTTACTGGTGTGTTACAATTATATATAATAGTGGGATTTGTTGTGATATATGTGTACATGCACAAAGCATAGATTGGTCTATCCTCCCCCCTTTCCTTCTTTTTCAACCCCCAATTCCTTTTCTCTACTCCACTGGTCCCTTGCTATTTCTATGAGATCCCTTTTTCTTCTTTCTTTCCAGCTTCTCATATGAGAGAAGATATATGACCCCTGACTTCCTGCGTCTGGCTTATCTCACTTAGCATGTTATTCTCCTGTTCATCCATTTTCCTGCAAATGATATAATTTCATTCTTCATGACTGAGTAAAACTCCATTGTATGTATAGACCACATTTTATTTATCCATTCATCTGTTGACAGACACCTAGGTTGGTTCCTTGACTATCTATTTATGAATTGAGCTGCTATAAACATGGGTATGAACATATCACTATAGCATGCTGACTTTAATTCTTGAGGATAAATACTCAGGAATGCAAATAACTGGGCCACGTGGTAGTTCCACTCTTAGTCTTTTGAGGAATCTCCATACGGATTTCCATAGTGGTTGTACTAATTTGCAGTCCCGCCTCACAATGTATACTAATTCTCAATCTTGGTGTAGTTTAGATTTCCATTCCCTGATTGCCAAATTGCAGAACATTTTTTCTTGTATTTGTTGGCCATTTATATTTCCTTGAGAAATGCCTGTGTATTTTGCTTGCCCATTTATTGACTGGGTTATTATTTTTTGGGTGGCTTTTGAGTTCTTTATATATTCTGAATATTAATCCTTTGTCAGAAGAGTATCTGGAAATACTTTCTCTTATTCTGTAGACTCTCTCTTTATGCTCTAAATTGTTTCCTTTGCTATGCAGAATTTAAATATATATTTAAATAATCTTTCTTATTTAAACATTTGATCATCATGAATTTTCAGATAAATAGTTGTAATCTCCATTTCTAAGTTTGAACAAACTATTCTCCAATCTATCACAATGTCTCCAGCACTCATTAGTCATAAAAGACAGTTTATATGACCTTTCCCTAGCATCCCAATGTCTAAGAAATTTTTCCTATTATTTTAATTTATACTATTAAAAATGGCAGAGTTTGTATTTTTTGAAAAAATATTTATAATTCATTACATCAAAGGGAACCTGATCTGACATTTCCACACAAAGTACAATTTAATCTCAACAGTAGTTCTATATATTAGGCATTATTCTGCACAAATAAAGAAAATGAGACACAGGAATTTATGAAACTTGCTTTATCATACACAGCCAGGCTGTGGCACTGTGAGGATTTGAACCCTGGTCAGTCTGATTATAGAGTTGATTGGGGGGGAAAGGTAATGTGATTTCTTGATTTTGTACCAATAGAAGACAAGTAAATCATTTAATATATCAATGTTTCAACTTCTTTATCTCCAAAATGCCTTTCTACTGCTGAAATTTAAGTGTTGTAGGAATAAATTAAATAATGTATTTGAGCAGAACTTCGTAAATTTAAGGTTGTGATTCTATTGGAATTACACCAAAATATTTCATAAGACTTCCTGGAAAATCAACTATTAGTAGTCAACATTTGCACTTCTTAAATTGTTGCCAGTTGCTGACAATGGTAAACTGTTGGGTTGTCTTATTATAATTTCATCAGGACTTTAAAATGTAATTGCATACTTACATTTATTAAAGTGAACGGTGATTTTTCATGGGATTAAGTAGGAAACAAAAGCAATTTTTCTTCCAAGTCCTTTTTCATTAAATCTTACAGGAAAAGATTCTGATCAGTTCTTTGTTCAAATGCATATAGCTGTTATGGGGAGGGATCAGGGTAACTTTTATGGGACATTCCCACTGTATTCTCCTTGTGTATTGGGCTATTTAGTTGAGGCAATAAGAATTATTACTGAGTATATACAACGGATGCCTCACAAAGTTGTAAGGGGACATGGAGAGGTGAAGGCTTTTAAAAGTTATATTGATGTGATTTTTAGTGGAGCAGTGATTTACTTGCAAGTTGGGAGGAGAGTTTCTGACTTTTGAATTGTGTTGTAAGAATGAGTTGTAAATTCAGTAGTCACCCCTTATCTGTGGTTTTGCTTTCCATAGTTTCCGTTATCTGAGGTCAGTTGCTATCTGAAAATAGCCCAGAAGTAAACAGTTTATAAGTTTTAAATTGTGCATCATCCTAAGTAGTCAGATGAGATCTTCCTTTTGTCCAGCATATACATAGTAGACCTGTGTCCTGTTTTAGCCACTCAGTAGCTCTCTTGGTTATCAGATGATTCTCGTGGTATCACAGTTCTTGTGTCCAGGTAATCCTTTTTTTTCATAATAGTGACCCTAAAGTACAAGAGAAGTGATGCTGACAATTCAGATATGTCACGTGTCCTTGTAGCAAAAAGGGGAGAAAGTACAAGGTATTTCCAGAGAGACCACATTTGCATAACTTTAGTACAGTCTATTTTTATGATTGTGACATTTTATTATTAGTTATTGTTGTTAATCTCTTATTGTGCCTACTTTACGAATTAAACTTCAAAATAGGTTTAAATGTATAGGAGTAACACAGTATACATAGTGTTTGGTACTCTTCAGAAGTTCAGGGATCTTGGACAGTGGGAGATTACTATGAACCTAAACTTCAGTGACAAGCTGTGCCTGCTTCTCCTTGTGGTCTGTGGGTGAACCCTACTGTGTAGGAGGAGAGTGGGCAGGCTGATCATCGCTCCTGTCCTTGAGCCTTCTGCTTCGGCACTCAGCAGCCCGATTTTGAAGGGCAGCACAGCCCTGGAAGTAGCAACACTTAGTCAGGAACCACGTATGTACACAGATTTCCGGGCACCAAACCAGATACGATGTGATTAAAAATACAAATCATAACTGAGTAATGTAGCCTTGTATAATGTATTACAATCTAGAACTCTCCAAACGTGGAAAATTCCTATCAATTTTTTTTACTACATCAAATTGTCTTTGTGTAACTAACTTCCCAGAATCTCTTCATCAATATGTCGATATTTCCAAAACCACACTGATACAAGGTAGATGGGTATGTTTTGAAATTTATCAGGATAGTCCATTTGCAAATGATAAACTAAAAGTTTTGATGATTACCTTTTTCCACTTCAGTATAATCCAAATGTTCAGGTGTAGCTATTTAAATGTGAAAGCTTCCATAAAATCGTCCTCATATTTTAAACCATCTTCAACATTCCTTTTATTCCCTGTCCTTAGCTCAATTCACAAACCCTTTCTCAGCTGGAAGAATTATCTTTATATAAGTCACTAACACTAGTAATGGCACTCTTCACCAGCACCGTAAATCCGAGTTTTTATTAGTTTTTAATTACAAAGAAACCCTTTCAACTACTGAGTGGGTGACTAACTACCAGCTTAGGGTTACAGCTGTCACATTTGGGTGATTGTGGCAAAAATAGACACAATTATATGCCTTGAGACAAGTTCTTAAGAAGACTTTTGAAAGAAAAGGTAGATCTTAATTTTAAAAGCTACAATGAGTGAGTCTGACTTATTTTTTGGAATTAAGAATCTTATACCAACCAAATTAATATTTTTCTATTTTCCTTATATTAATCTGAGTTCATCTAAACATTTTAATGTTTTAAAAATCAGAATTAATTCATTGATGATCTTTATTATCAAGTTTTAAATTTTATTAGATACCTTTATTCATCAATTTCATAAAATAATGATATTTATCACATTTTGACATCAAAAAGAGTACTGAAAATATTTTGGAGAAGTTTTGCACTACTGAAAATAAAAAGTGAAATACAAAGCCATTTGAGCATGACCCTTTCATTCCAAAAGGGAGAGGTGATTTTAAATGCTTCTTATGGCTGGTCTCAGAATCATTCGGCTCTATCCCATTCAAACAAAGTCAGAATCCTGAGGTAGAGGGGTAGGGAAAGCAGAGCCCAATTGACATATTTTTAAAAATTCCCTTGGTGATTCAACCAGCACTGGAAACAACTAGAATAAATGTTTCTGTTCTTCCACCAACTCCTAATCTACTTCATTTTGAAGTGTGGAGCAGTAACAGATGTATGTATGATAATTAGTTTAACTCTAAATTGCCATGAGAAAAATTTTCCATGTGTAGATAGGAGACACTCTGGCAACCTTTTGAAAGTTTATTGAGAGTAATTAGTCTATATAATAACCGATTAATTCTGAGCATGGAGAGGAGGAACAAGTTGGTTTAAGAGTTACATTGGTAGAGCTGGAGTGGTGGTTCAGTGGTTATGGCACTTGTCTAGCATGCGTGAGGACGCAGGTTCAAACCCCAGCTCCATATACATAACACAGTGTCCCAGCAATGAAAGCCACATAAAAAACTAGATAAAATTGGTTCTGTCTTTCTCTCTCTCTCTCTCACTGGGCCTCTCTCTTTTAAAAAAAGAAGGTATGTTGGCAGCTTCACCATTGCAGACTGAGTCCCTTTGCCCTTCTTCAAGAAGGAGGTTTGGGTGTTTCTGAATTTTAAATCAAACTAAGCTGAAAGAGTTTGAGCAGTCATCTAAACTAAGTTTTCGAAGAAAAATTCTAGAGTGTAACTTAAAAGTTATGTCTTAAATAGGTTGTGCTGTTTTGAAAGCTTACAACTAATTGTCCTAGGGATTTAATTGGTAGCTTAGCAGCCATGGGAGCCTTAAATCTTCAGCGATGTCAGCACATCTAGAACTCCAAATACATGTCAACAACTCCTTTTTGTTTCCTGTACTTGACTTTGGTCAATCTCTTCAATCTATTCACATGAAATGACATTTATGGGAGGAAGAAATAATAATGGAGCAGACAGGGATTCCTTACTCAGTTGTATAGAATTCTGGAATGGACTTTTTAGCACGTACCATTGGTACTCCTTTGATTTTTCCCTAATTTCATTAGCAGCTGTGTTGTGGGAAGACAACCTTTCCACCTCAACCCTTACAGCTTAATTTATACCCAACTTAAACTTTTTCTAGATTCACCCCTTCATTGTATATAATTCATATGCTACTAATAAAAGAGAATACCTCAGTAGAAAACAGTATCAGTAGCATTGAGGAAGAGAAGTATCAGGGGGTAAAATCATCATCATAAAGAGACTGATCAATTTATTCAGTTAGGAATAATGGTGTTCTTTCACATTTATATATATTTCTTAACTTTATACTTTTTGGATAGACACCTTGTTAATTACCAATTTTTAACTCACTTCTAAACTGTTAAAAAATGCTGAAAGTAAGATTGACAATGAGCTGTTTTTGTGTATTTACATATCATTAATGATGGCTTTACTAAATGTCTGCTTTTTAGGGAACTGTTTAATCTTTGAACCTTTTTTTTAAAGTAACTGTCATAAAATTATGAACATGAACGCTAAGAATCCAATTACATTTATCAATATATCTATCATTTATTATTAATATCATGAATCTATTTACATTTATCATTAATATAAAGTTAAAGCTGGGTGCAGTGATGCAAACTAAATAATCTTAGGCAGAGGTTTGAAGGTTTGAGGCTAGACTGAACAATTTCAGGAGACCAGCCTCAAAATAAAATCTTAAAAATTCTGGAAATGGGGGTTGGGGATTTAGCTCAGTGGCAGAGCGCTTGCCTAGCACGCGAAAGGACCCGAGTTCGGTCCTCAGCCCTGAAAAAAAAAATCTGGAAATGGGGCTGGAGTGGTGGCTCAGCAGTTACAGCACTTTCCTGGCATGCTCCATGACACAGGTTCGAACCCCAGCGCCAAGTACACAACGAAGTGTCAGAGCAAGGAAAGCCATATGGAAAACTAAATAAAATTGATTCTATTTCTCTCTCTCTCTCTCTGTCTCTCACTGTCCCTCTCTTTTAAAAAAAATTGCTGGGAATGTAGCTCTGTGGTCGAGCACCCAGGATTCAATCTCTAGTACTGAAAAAAAAATCAAATATTGAAAAAAAATCAAATATTAGTAGTGGATTTTAAACAAAGTTTAACTGCTATCCAACATTGAGTAGCGAGTAAGATTAGAGATGGGATCAGAATAAAAGATTGTGAAGAAGAGACAGTATACCAGAAAGCTATTTACTAATTTTTTTTGGGGGGGGGGCGGTACTAGAGACTGAACACTAAGCCACTTCCCCAGTCCTTTTTATTTTTTATTGTGAGACAGGGTCTTGCTAAGTTGCTTAGGACCTTGCTAAATTGCTGAGACTGGCCTCAAATTTGTGATCCTTCTGCCTCAGCCTCCTGGCTAATTTTGTAAGTAATAGTTACACAAAATTACCAGACACTACTAATGCACCATTAAAAAAATTTAAAAGACCTGTGCTTAATTCTGAGTACCGACCACGACCTTGAGTAAAAATTGATCTGACCTCAGTTTTTACTGCTCTAAAATAATGAGGATCTGAGAACTGTTAGAATTATTTCTGTTGTTATATGATGCTATGTTATTTTTAATCATGCCCTTGCTTCCTTTCATTATGACAACTGATAGTTTGGAGGAATTTTCAAGTTTTTCTTCAATTTACTTGAATTATTTTGAGATGACTATGTCCCAGACATAGTGCTCTCCTGGGAAGCTCACAAGCGGTCCGCGGTGATAGCAACTTTCACAAATAACAAGGATAAAATATCATTTGGGCCATTAAGTTGGTTTCGAGATTGTCTATTTTTTTAATATATGATGCAAAGTTCCTTACCTGGAGAGATGAAATAATGGAAGGAAATGGTTCCTGTTGTGGTGCTTGAAATTTTCTGGAAGTTATTAAGGCAGTATATATAGAGAATGAAGTAATCATATGAAGCCGTGCGGTTGTTGTTTTGTATTTCATGCACTAAGTCACTGGAAGGAAGAAGTTTATTGCGGTTCCCTTATTTTCTCTTAGGTACTTTGTACACTGATAGTAGCAGGAATTAGAAACCACAGAAAAACATCATCATAGTGCTGCTAATTTTGCAAAGATCTAAGGGCAGTAATGGTGGCTGTCTGAATTGCAGGGTTCCCTGACAGCAAGTACCTACAGTAAGCACTTGAAGAAAACTGAGCAGTTCTCACACCATTCAACTGGATAGCTTGGTGAAAATAAAAACTCCCCTGCGTTGTTCTAGGGGCTGCAGTACAACCTTCTTCCTTATTTATGGCTCTTTTTCAAACTGGGACAGAATGCTTGATTAAACCATTGCATCTTAAAATGACTGAGACCATTAGAGTAAGTGGACCAGGTTACCTGGAATCCGTGACTCCTTGGAGGAGAGAGGTCACTTGGGAGACTAGGGGCTTTTGTTCAGGGTGGTTGCATGCTAACCCCTGGGCTCAGTGTGGGTTCTGGGGATGGAAATCAAAGCCTGGGTGTGGGTGGGAGAGAAAAAAGCCATCTGTGAAGCACAATTTATCATTAGTGGGGAGAAGGCAGATGACAAAGGACCAAGGAGCAGATGCCAATCCCCTTGCTACAAACCATTTATTGAATCATGTAAGGGGCTTTGTATATAACATAAAGCACACATACCCAGTTATTTAACATAAGAGCGAATATTTCAGAACTTTTGGCTTTTATACTAGAAAGCAGCACTGAAAGGCAGAAGAAGAATTTGAAGTAAGCCAATAATAGAAATGCTTTGCCTTTGAATGAAACTTGATAATTAAGATGCAAGGCCTTTTAATCAATTAATTGGCCTTCACAAAGGAGCTTTCTGGGGTGTGTATTCTATATTAAGTTGTATAAGAGCTTAAGAAGCAATTTGGTCACTCCAATGATCTTTAAATTCTTTTTTTTTTTTTCAGAGAGAATCAATTTTTATTGAGTTTTTCACATGGCTTTTGTTGCTCTGACATTTAGTTGTGTACGTGGTGCTGGGATTTGAACCCGTGTATTTGCGAATGCCAGGCAAGCACTGTAACCACCGAGCGACCGCTCCAGCCCCATCTTTAAATTCTTTAAAACTCAATTTTTAATCAGGAAACCCAGATAAATATATTTTTTAAATTGTAATCACATTTACAAAACTTAGAATCAATAGAAGCTCTTTTAAATAGTGCTTTTTTATTTCTCTTCCATCTTGCATAAGTTTGCCATGCTTCATTTTCCATCAGGTGTCTTCCCTATTTCCAAAGTAGGTTCAGATGTGTACAATATGTTATGGCTATTGCAGTCCCTTGGATCTAACAAATATTAATTGAATAACCACTATCTGCTAAGTGTTTTTCCTGTTGAATATATTTTATTTAAATAGGAAAATTTATGATCACCAAAATAAAACAAAATGCAATAAGAACAATGGAAACCTATTAGCTCTAAGCATATCTCAAGATAATCACATAATTTTAATTTTCTAAGTATATGTTGAAATGTGATGAAATGCATAGAAATAATGTGCGCTACATTTTAAATTGAGGGTGGCAAAGATTCTTATATTAAAAAACATTATCTCAAGTAAATTCTTTTTTAGATAGGTATTTAAGATTAACCTTAGTGGAAAGAATAGAAGAAAGACAAGATTAGATGTCATGATTGGTTATTTTAAATAGAGGCTGGACTTGGAGAATAGTTAAGATTAGCTTGGGTGGAGAGAATATCTCACAGACTGGATATGGAAGTTGGTGATCATTGTGGTATAAACACAGAGTAAGGGAGAAAGAGTTTGGAAATAAAGTTGAGGAGTCTTCAAAACAATAAGAAATTGAACCCAAGCAAAAAAATATCAGAAATGATAGAAGGCTTTGTGATTATGAAAGATGATGGGAAGGGAGTATAACTAGCAAGGTTAGCCAGGGGACCGCTACAGTAAACCAAAAGAGAGAAATAGAGCTTGGACTGAATCATTGTACAGGAAAATCAGCAGGCACAGAAACAGGGTGGATTAGCACTCAACTAGAATAGAGGAAAAAGGGTGAGTCAAAATGACTTCAAGGTTACATATTTCACTGATATTAAAAGTGATAGTCATAGACAAAAACAAATTTTAAGTACATGTTGGGAAAGATAAAAATGCATTGCTTTATGTATGGAAAGTCTGAAATGGTGGCAGGATGATGTTTATCTTCTTTAAATGCGGAGACTTTTTGCATATAAAATACCAACACATAAAGTGTTCTTTCTGTTTAGGAATAGTAGAAACTATATGAAATGTAGAGTTAGAAGTCCTTAATTCAGGTCCCAGCTCCAAGTTCTAATGTCTAATCATTGGCCTCAGCTGTCTTGTCTGTAATTTCAGTTAATAACAACATAAATATATCACAATAGTATATATTATATTAAATATATATCATGTATACTATATATGATTATATATCATAGCTTTACAGACTTAAAATGATGCAGTTTTGAAAGCACTATGTACATATAAATATTAGTTATTTTATCAACAGATTTGCCCTTTTCATGTGATGTTATGAAGGATGTAACAAAAATTTCTTTGCATCATTAATCTTTAAATGTAGTCTTTAAATATTAACACATTGTATTTCCATCTTAAAGTCACAATAAGGTTTAAAAACTAAAATTTTTAATTAATAGCTTTGCAAGCTTTAGATTTTCCTATTTTCTATGCACATTTCCTAGTTGTAGGATTGAAACTTTCCTCTGGGATACATGAACTATACCACTTCAGGTTGGTAATCCTATCTCAAAACTATTTACACAGTTTTTCTTTCCCATTAATTAATCTTGATTCTTATTCACATTCCACTTATTCATGGCATGTTTACCTGCACTAACGCATGACCAAGCACTGTGACTTTCCTTGTTCTCTCTCTGTTCTACTTTGATGACTGCCACTCAAGCTACTGTCATGACTTTTCTGTACATGCCATGACCCAGGTACAGGATTGTCTGGGTAAAGTCTGATTACTGAAATCTAGATTTTAATCCTTGTGAGACGTGATCAGTGTTCCAATGATTTG
Source organism: Aplodontia rufa (assembly GCA_004027875.1). Classification (NCBI taxonomy): domain Eukaryota; kingdom Metazoa; phylum Chordata; class Mammalia; order Rodentia; family Aplodontiidae; genus Aplodontia; species Aplodontia rufa. The sequence continues at coordinate 29,925 of PVKS010018967.1, forward strand.
TAAAACTTTCAACTTCCTGATATCTACAGGCTTCACTATTTGAAAGCTGCTGAAAAGCATGCACATTATTGGAATAGGGAACAGAAGTGTGACCCTCACCTAGGTTTAGTGATGGGGCATGTCACTGTGTTCATAATAGATTCCCAACTGAAGCCTCGCTTCTGTTGCAGCAAGCAGCATTGCTGAATTTAAAAAACCCTGACATTCCTGCACTCTGAAGCGCAGTAGATGTAAATGGGAGCTTTGTGACTGCACATATCCTGAAGAAGCAGTGTTTCACTGGTGAAACCACATGCATTTCCATGGAAAATTCTGAGATAAAAACACATCTGGCAAGATATTAGAGGGAAATGTATAGACAAAAGCCTTAAGGGTTCAAAGGCTTTTTTTTTTTTCTTTCCTCCTTCCTTTTCCTCTTTGAGCTCAATGATCACCTACAGCCATGGAGTGGCTAGGTCAAGAATTTAACCCCAACGATAACGTTGACAAGGAAAATACTTTGCTGTATGAAAGAAAAAATAGGATACTATTCTGAAATGTCACAACTATCAGACCATAGCCCCTTTGTAACTTGATTAAAGTTTTTGTTTTGGTTTAATTTGGCTTTTAATTAGCTCATTTTGGAATATGTTCTTTGAGAAAACCTGTGCTGATAATTCTTATCCTACAGTATGATGCTTACATCTATAGGTAAACACTTGGATATATGTATCTATATTCTATTTTTTTGCATGAGTTTCCTTTTTTAATGTGTGTTTTATTAAGTCTGTTCCTTTGGGGTTTTTCCGCCTGAGTTTTCAATATATTGAAGTTAAATTATTGAAGTTTTACTATAGTCTACAGTGGTGCACAGCCTGTAATCCCAGAAAGTCAGGAGGCCAAGGCAGGAAGATCGCAAGTTCGAGACCAGCCTCGTTACTTAGCCAGATCCTGTCTGAAAAATAAAATAGAAAGAGCTGGAGGTGTTGCTCAGTGGTAGAAGATTTCTGGTTCAATTTTCAGTACTGGAAGAAAAAAAAAGAAAAAGTACTGATGGGAATGATCATTTTAATTAGATTTAGCTATGAGGTGGATCCTTTTAATAAGTATTTGAAATTAAAGGAACATTTTTGTAAGTTAAAAATTACTGAAATTTAAATTATAGGCTTCTTTCACAGAACTTTTTCTTACTCTGGAGCTGGAGCTTGAGGCCTGGCAGTACCTCTTTAGCCCGATTCACAGTCTGTAAATTGGGGGAATTTGGAAGCGAGGATGAGATCTATGGACAGGGTGAAGAGAACTGATCTGGAGCACAGCATGGACCTGTCAGGGCACGCCAGGTATGGTGTCACATAATTACTTCATGCTCACTGTGGGAAATGGTCAACACTGGGGTTTCCTTTAGGCAGGGGCAATGCAGCAACGGGGAATCCTAGCAACTATTAATATTTGGGGATCAAGCAAGGAGGGGTTTGATCTGCTCTTGGATAATCACTGCCCACTGACCCTTTTGTTTTGAAATTAGGGATAGATGAGGAGGTAGCAGGTGGGATGCATCAGGAGACCCAGGAGTAAGGAAATGAGAAATAAGAACATGCAGACTTGGGCTGGAGCTGTGGCTCGATGGTTACGGTGCTTGCCCAGCATGCACCAGTACACGGGTTCCAAACCCCAACGCCCACTTACACAACTAAGTGTCAGAGCAACGAATGCCATGTGAAAAACTCAATAAAAATTGATTTTCTCTCTCTCACTGTCCTTCTCCCTTAAAAAAAAAGGATTAAAAAAGAAAGAACGTGCAGACTTTGAACTTGGCATCTTGCACTTGTTTATTATATCACGTAACTCTCACGACAAGGTCGATATTTTTAACCTCATTTTTAGGGGAGGAAAATGAGGCTTAAACTGATTAATTCCTCCCCACATCCACGCCCCCAAATTTCATAGCAAATACATGTCTTAAGTGACAGACAGATCCCAGCGGTTGGATTATAAGTCCACGTCTTTTCTCTAAACTGTGCCCATCTATATGATGACACAATATCTGGCTTTTCTTAAATTAAATATCAGTATTTTTTAATTGAATTGTAGGACAGATAGTACAATTTGGAGCCATCTGTCTCAAAAAAAGAAAGAAGAGTGAAGTTGAGGGAAAATAATAGCTAACTTCCCAAACAATGGCATGTGCCAGGCACCGTCCTGAGAACTTCCGATGCAACAACTTAATCTTCTCAGCAACACGAGAGGTAGAAATGATTAGGACTCTTTCATGAAACGGAAAAAGTGAGGCTAAAGAAGGAAGAAAAAAATAAGACTAACTTCTAAGATAAGTTCTTGTCTCTATACTTCTTCAAATGACCTGCGATGGAGAATATGTCTCACTACAATATAGAAAAAATATTTTTACCATTTCAAGAAACAGAGCAAACATAATGGAGGGGAGTATCTTAAGAGTTGCAAGGTAGGGCTGGAGTGATGGCTCAGCGGTTGGAGCGCTTGCCTGGCATGTGCAAGGACCTGGGTTCAAACCCTAGCACCACATATACAACTAATTGTCATAGAAACAAAGGCCAGATGAAAAAGTAAATAAAATTGATACTCTTTCTCTCTCCCTCTCACACATACACTCTCTCTCTCATTAAAAAAAAGAGTTGTGTTGTAGTTTATACTGCAGCAAGGCCTCCAATAACAAGAACAGAGCACAGAGGACAGAATGCTCAGAATTCCCAGTGCTCAAGCCATCCATCCTACTAGCATTTCTGGCAACCAGAATGGTGTCAAAGTAGATGTCCTGGATGTTTTCAGCAGGAATCTCTTGTAGGAATTGATGAGGGTTGAGGAGGGTCCCCCAGACCCAAAGTGTCAGTCAGTTAGTTTGGAGACAGTTTATCAAAATGCAGATGGAGGGCACTCTAAAATTTCCTGAAAATTGTTTTTGTTTGGTATTTATTTCTTTTTGACTGAAACCACAGAAAGAATCCAAAGACAAATAAAACAAACTGGAAAAAGAAGGCCCCTGAGGTATGGATGAACAAAAAATGCGAATACCTAGGCAGTGCGTGAAGGTCTTTGAATGCCACGTCTGCAGAGCTGTGAGCTCAGGGGCTGCAGGATCCCTGTGTACATGGGAAGGCCGACCCTCCCTTATCTTAATGTGGGTAACAATAAACTGAACCAGAACAAGAAGGAAACACTTTCTCAGAGAGGGTTTTTAACATTTGAGTCCCCGTTCAGCTAAAACTGAGTGTTATTAGAACAGAAAGAACATACATCAGTAAAATTGACATTTTAAAATGTCAGGGCTTAAAGGAAGCTACATTCACTCTTATCGATGATTCTTTTTTAAGAAAAATCTAGGACAAAATTAAATCGTCATGGTATCTTTCTTGGTCAACTAATAGAATATGACCTATGAATTTAGTGAAACCAGAGCAGAACGTTGCCATATAGTCTCAGTTATCAAAATATAAAATCAGAGGGCTGGAGCAGTGGCTCAGCAGTTACGGTCCTTGCCTGGCATGTGCAAGTACACCGAGTTCAAACCCCAGCACCACACACACAACGGAGTCTCAGAGCAACGAAAGCCACATGAAACACTAAAATAAAATTGATTCTCTCTCTCTTTCTCTCTCTCACTGTCCCTCTCTCTTAAAAAAAATATATATACACACACATACATATATACATATACATACAAACACACACACACACACACACACATATGTGTATATATATAAAATCAGAACTGGATACTGTAGGGTATTCTGTAATCCCAGTGACTCAGGAGGCTGAGGCAGGAGGAGTGGTAGTCTGAGACCAGCCTCAGCAATTTCACGAGGCCCTCAGCAACTTAGCAAGACCCTGTCTGAAAACAAAAGTAAAAAGGTCAGTGGTAAAGCACCCCTGAGTTCAGTTCCCAGGAGCCTCCCCCAACATATGTGTGTGGGTGTATGTCAGAAAAATTTTTTTATAGGAATAGAAATGGGAAACTCTAATTTTCAACATTAGAATCTTTTTTAAAAATGAAGGTAAAACTTTGAATTCTTATGGTGTCCATTCTTCCAGGATGCATAATTAATGTAGTTAGCTATATCTGAATTATTAACATCTAATAGTGGCAAGGATGGTGAAGCCACCTGAGTACTTCCATTGGTTGTTGACTGTGAGAACGAGGAGGAATGCGCTCTTCTCTGCGAGTACCTACTTTAGGCTTATAACCGAGGTATTTTTGCATTTATGCATTTGCTTTATTAATAGTGGATATTATCTGTAAAAAGTTAACATTTACATTGAAAGAAAGACATATTAGAAGTAAAGATACACATGAAATTTTAAAAATGGCGGAAAGGAATAGGTGTCATAAATTAGTTGCAATGTCAGTGAAGGTAGTGGCCGCACGGAGGTTATGATAGTGAAGAGCATGAGATGTGACAGTAAGGACACAGCAAGGGATTTCTTGATGATCTTAACAGTGGGGAAAAACAGAGCCAGTGATGAAAGAACACAGAGCAACTGTACAAGGGGAAAGTGGAATGAAAAGAAGTTTCTACTACAGAGACTACCCTGTAGATCTATGATGGCCAAGCCACAGCAGTGTGTGTGTGTGTGTGTGTGTGTGTGGGTGTGCACACACACACCTTCATTGTAAGGGTAATCCATTTGTAGCAGACAAATGCTGTTTTCTGGCATTAGTAATAATTACTTTCTGTTTGTTTTATAACCATATTCATTAATATCCTGGACCATCCGTAGTGGGACCAGTAGCCTTCTCTTTACCTCATAAACCATCTTCTGGTTTGTGGCTCCTATTACTTTGTCTTTGTTCTTTTCATTTCTCCTCATATTCAGATAATCACCAATAGATTCAGTGCCTGGATACTTTAATAACAAAACCAAACATCTGATAAAATAACCATACATGAACTGACAGAATAGTAATGAGAACAAAACAAAAAAACGTTTAATGGTAATTGGATAAATTACTGCAGATTGCCATTTTGAGAGATTCACTGAAGCATTTCTGCATGTACGTTGGTAATATTACACATTTGCCTCTTTTTATTTAAATGATGTGTTTGGGCCTGGCATGTAGTGCTGAATAAATATTTATGAGATAAATTAAATAAATGTTTGTAGAAGCCAATCATATTTTAAATGTGCAAAGGAAGATTTTTATTTTTCATTTATTCAGTAATCAATTTTGAGAGCCTACCATAAAAAGCAATTGTGAGGAGTACTAGGGATAAATAAAGAATAATGTCGTCCATCCGAAGCCCATAGTCTAGTGAAGCAGCCAAGCACATAAAAAGACAATTACAATACAGGGTAACTGTCACCATGCTGGCTCTGTATCCACAGCAGACCCTAATCCTGTTGGTCAAGCAAGGCTTCAAAGAGGAGTTTTGTGAATATTGAGAGGTGATCCAGATAGAACATTAGTTCTTAAGAAAATTCTAGAAGAAATTGCATGAAAGAAAAAGGCAAAGATGAAATTATGAAGAGCAGGGTGAAGGGGATCAGATCTAGTCACGTTAAAGAGTTTGGCTTTTATCATGAAGATTGTAACCAGTGCCTTGAACAGGTCTGAGCTGTGGAAAGAGCTCACTGGCTGTACTGTGGTGAATGGATTGAAGTAGAACAAGTCTAGAAGCAGGAAACTACATTATGGTTACAATAATTCCTTCAGGAAATGAATTACTGACCCAAAATAGTGGCAAAACGATCAGAAAAGTAAATCTTCAGGACTAGGTGTATGGGAAGGAGAATGAAGGAATGTTAAATTCTTCAAGACTTCCAGCTTAGAAGCAAGGTGGATAGGGCAGCAGAATGCTGAGAGAGAGGAGTGGGCCAAGAGCAGGTTTGAGGAGGACATTGGCTAAGGAAAGAGATTCTTCATTGACCTATGAAAGCACTGAGCATGAAGAACTGCTGGGGCTGGGCTCAGTGGTAGAGTGTTTGCCTGGCATGCATGAGGCCCTGGGTTTGATCCACAGTACCACAAAACAAAAAACAAAACAAAATAAAATTCTAGAAAATTCTTTAATGCTCTTAAAAGAAAAAACCCTTAATTTTAGAGAGACAGATCTGCGTTTTCTTACATTTTCCTTCCATTCCCCTTCCCTTCCCTCCATCCTTCATTTCTTTCCTTTCTCCCTCCTTCATTTTCCTGTAGGGAAGATAAATTGTATGCTACTCTAATAGCAGAATTTATTATTAAAAAAACAACCTTCTGATTGTAAAGATTAAATGCTCACAAACATTAGCCTAAGAGGCTCTTTATTATAGCTCATTATTATACAGATGGGAGCACTAAAGTTTAAAGTGGATTTCATAAAGCATATAGCCAATACTATTTTATAAAGGATACAAGACCACTCTAACATATTTTTGGAAGAATAAATTAACAATATAGATTTTATAATATTTTTATGATTATATTCTTAAAGTTTTGATTGCCTTGAAGTGATTCTGTTTCTAAAAGAAAAGTAGGACATAGTTGAAAATTTAAAAATAATTCTCTCATATGCCAGAAAGAAAAAAATCATGCATAATCAGAATATTTATTTGAGCATGAATAATATATGAAGAATTATAAACAATTCTTTATACTTTCAGACGTGTAGACTAAATCTACTCTAGAGAGATCTTGTAAAAGAACCCAAATAAATTTTCAGTTGAACAATGAAATTCAGACTCTTTTTGGAAGTTTTCATAGTCTTTGATGTAATTGAATTTAGTTTATCGTTTTAAATTTGTAGTGTAACTTGTCTTCATTAAAGCATACTCTACATGCATTTTAAAAAGAAACCATATTTTACAGTCACTCACTGAAGAAAATGCAGTTCAGATTTGATTCAATGTTTTATGTTAAAGCAAGGAAATATGTTACTATCTTCATAATAAATCAGGTTTAATTGTTAATTGTTACTTAAATACTCATATCTTCTCTTGTTTGAACTAGCATTAGATATTTACTTTGAACTTTATTTATTCTTGATTAGTCAGTGCGTCGCTGCTGCCCAGCCATGTAATTTAAATGTCTGTGTCTTTTGGTTATCTCAAATGTTTTGTGTGCATATTTTTAGGAAATTATTATCTTAAAATATTTTGAGACCAATAAATTAAAACATTTATGTATATAGTATTGGAACTGGGTTATGTTTTATAGTTAAAAGGTTTTTTTTTGGTAATAACAAATGTATCAAAACATTTAAATATCCATATTTTGTGTCATTGACTCAAAAGCTTATGAAAAATTCTCTCTAGAACCTCTCGGGTAAATGTACAAACTGAGCATACAAATGTAAGTAGTTTAATGCCTATGAACCTTCAAAGGAAAATATTGGCCAAATACTAAACAAAGTGGGAATTGAAAAGCCTAGAAAAGATAAATGGATTTTCATTTGCTGGATAATTCATTTTTGCTCAGTGGTAAGATTTGTTTTATACTTAATAGTAAGACATCATTTGGAGAGATTAATTTTAAATTCTTCCCTACTACAATACCTTCATTTATCTTGTGTGGATGCTCAAGTATTGTGTTTACTACTGTGGCAGGTGACAGTCCTCTTTGATAGATCCATCTAGACAACCATGCAGCTTTTGGAGTAGTAGCTTTCTCCCCCGCCTCCCACAGTTGCTTCATTTAAAAATATCTTCCCTTTTACTTCCAAATCCCCCATTAATTGATCAACAGTTATGCTGCCCTATTCATTTTAAATTTACCTTAACAGAACACTTTGCAGATCATTTCCATCAGCTGTTTCTCTTAGTTCAGAGGTGGAAGCTTAGAAGAAATGTTAGTAAAGTGAAAAGAAAATCCACAGAACCAAAAAAAACACCAAAATCCAAATAACTAGCTTAAGTTTCAAAATATGACTTTCAAAGCCAGAAGGCAACAGAGCCCCCTTCTGGCCTTTTTGATTTTAATCACTTGACCCTCTTCATACAAAGCTTGCGGGGAGCCCCTGCTTTAGTGACTGGCCATTTTCTGAGTATTGTGTATACACAGATTTTTTTTCCTTCAGGAAAAGTAGGAGTGTACAATGGCTAAATTGTTTTATTCATGTTGCATTTCAAAATCCCATCCAATGTGAGAATTAGTCAAATGGCCCTGTTGGCATCGGATAACCCTACATTTCTTGACTCATGGTCTCTTTAATGTCAGTCAATGACATTTATGAGTGCCCACTTTGTGCAGGGTATTGTGTGGAGTACCCTTTAGAAAAGTTTGCAAGTTGTTAGCACTGTCTATTACAGAATGTTGTCCTTGATATGCCAGAAGTCAAGAGGCAGCAGTCCGGAATGAAAATAATAGCTGGAAGGAATGTAAAATTAAATTGGTTAATTGATGTTTGTGGGCCATGAATAGCTTGGCACTATCCATTTTGGTTAATTTGTGTAAAGCATAAACAGTAAAGGTCATTTATACTGACTTCAACTAGAAAAGTTATGCTAGGGAATCAAGTGTAAATCTATAAATTATGCAGTTTTCCTGACTGATCAATTATATAACAGATCCAATTGGTGAAAATCATTATGTGCATAACTCTTAGCCAAAAAAAAATTATATTGAATGGACTCAAAAATGGAAGAAGATAGCATGCTGGCTGGGTTAGTGCACAAAATGTTCCAATTTTATTTCTATAGGTCAGTGAATCCCAAAGTTTGAAGAACTTTGGTTTCATGTGATTATGTTGACATTGAGAATTTTGCATGAAATAGGATAACCACACTTTAGTTTAAGTACATTTGACTGAAATCAGTGAGATTAGAATTCAAGCTATTGTTGTAAAGAAGTGGTAAGGCAGCCAGTTGGCTGTAATCTACGTGGATTTTTTTAATTCAGGAAAGGTAACACAAAATTTACATATTAACAATGAACTAAAAAATACAGTGTTAACTAAACATCATGTTAGTATAATTGTTTTGCACATGATAGCTTAGATTGAAAAAAATCTACATTGCTTTTTTCATTTGTGTGATACCTATTCTTGAATAAATACCTTGCAACTTGGAGAAGAGAAAAAAAAATTAAATCCTGTGGCTCTGAGTGAAGTGTTCTAATTTGACAGTTTATAGAATTGTGAGAAAATATTTCTTTAGTATTATTAATATGATAGTACTCACCCTTTAAGAAACATATTAATGAATACATTTGAGGAAGAATAAGACTCCTATTAACTTAGGGAGCTTGTTTGCAAAGATTTGTTTTACTGAGTAAGTATAAAATTGTGCTGCTGCAAAATCAGGTTTGGAGTAAGGCTGCTTC
>PVKS010018968.1:0-39230 GCA_004027875.1 Aplodontia rufa
ACCCATACATTTGCAGCTCCAAACCCCAAACCCATTCCTGACTTCATGAAATTATGTCAAGAGATTGAAGTTGTTCGTGAATATTGGCTCCAAATTTCCTTCCAAATCATGCAAATATCTCACTTCCACTTGAAGATTTGTAAGAGTAAGAATTCTATGCAAAACAAAATCACAACAAAAAGACCCTCCTTTCTGTTGCCCCAGGTGAATAAGTTCATCACGGTGAAGATTTCTGGGCGCTTCGCCATCACTTTGGTGTACAAATGGCATCCCCAAAGTGTTACGCTGTCACTGGCACCTATAAAGTGCAAGCCCATGTCTCCGTGTTTCCCTGATAAGGTAGGTCCAGAGGTTTCCAGCCGTCTCATGCTGCCACCCCACCCAGAGCAGGAGCACTGCTGACTTTTACTTGTAGCTGGTTGATGCTAGAAGCCTGGCTAGTTGAAAATCCTGCCATGAGGCTGGAGCGGTGGCTCAGCGGTTGCGGCCCTTGCCTGGCATGCGTGAGTACACAAGTTGGAACCCCAGCACCACGTGCACAACCAAGCGTTGGAGCAACGAAGGCCACATGAAAAACTAAATAAAATCGATTCTCTCTCTCTCTCTCTCACTTTCCTTCTCTCTTTAAAAAAAAAAATCCTACTATGGCCGTTTCTGGACCTTACCTGCAAAATAACTGAAAAGTTAGGAAAGAGGAGAGATAGATAAAGGTACAACTGGGAGAAACGAATATGTAGCTTCTCCTGAGGCTGTGGTTCCTGAGTGTTAGAGAATTTCCTCGGTGTCCTATGTCCTAATTGGTTGAAATCTTTGCATTTATATAAACTATGATCTTTAAAAATAGCATAGGCTTATATATTATTTTTTACGTCAGGTGAAATTAAATCAATTTAAAGTAACTTTTTTTTAGGCATAAATAATATCCCAAAGAAAAATAACTGTGCTGTTAGGCCATTGTTAAAACTATGACCCAGGGGCTGGAGCGATGGCTCGGTGGTTACAGTGCTTGCCTGGCATGCGCAAGTACACGGGTTCAAACCCCAACACCCACGTACACAAATGTGTCGGAGCAATGAAAGCCATGTGAACAACTCAATAAAAATTGATTCTCTCGGGGTTGGGGATTTAGCTCAGTGGCAGAGCGCTTGCCTAGCATGCGCAAGGCCCTGAGTTCAGTCCTCAGCCCTGAAAAAAAAAGAAAAAAAAATTGATTCTCTCTTTCTCTCTCATTGTCCTTCTGTTTTTTAAAAGAAAAAAATAAAACAAAACTATGACCCAGAAGTGGCGGCACATACCTGTAATAAGGAGGCTGACGCAGCGGGACTACAAGTTCTAAGCCAGCCTGAGCAATGTAGCTAGGCCGTGAGCAACTTAGCAAGATCCTGTCTCAAAAGAAAAAGAAGAAGTGCTGAGGATGTGGCTCAGTGAAGGACCTCTGGGGTTCAATCCCCAGTACAAAAACAAAAGCAAAAAAACTAAGGCCCAGAATAATTTCTCTAAATAACCATTTCACACTTGCACCAGATCTCTGTTAAGGAATTCTAGGTTTAAATCTTATGTGTATCAAAAGACAAGACACTAAATCATTAATAACTCTACTTTCACATAGTTAAGTAGTTAGCTATCTTGATTGATTTTGATCAAATTTTGCAAACTTAAAAATTCAAGTGTATTTATTTATATGAATGGGACATATTACAAAAAGTGTGTGAAGACACCTAAAGATCCTCGCTTTTAGATCTTTTACTTTTACTCTTTAGAATTATGCCGATCATTTTGAAGATGCTAAAGGTATATAAATTTGCCATTATGTGTGCCTTTATGTCAAGCTGTCTTGCCTCCTTGGGTTTTTTTTTTTAACCATAACTTCTGAAAAGAGCTTCCGATCTCTTTCAGCTATTCCCTGATATCAATTCCGTCTCCAAAGAAGCCAGGGAATTGCTCAAGATCTACCAAATAAAGTGCAAGCAAATGGGACTCACAGCACTGAACAAAGACGTAAGTGTGGAGCGAGACGATTTCGATCTTGCAGGCAAAGGAGTGTTTCAGTTTTCACATTATTCAGGTATTTTTCTCCTCCGACATCGATTGCATTGATTTGAGAGAGCCAATGAGCAGGCCCCCGCTGGCTTCTGTCTCAGACAGTGGAGGGCAAATCCAAGCTCTCTATTCCAGTCCCTTCTCCAAGAGCTGGAGAATCTTCAACTCTTAAATTATCCAAGGCACTTGGCACTGTTAAACTGGAGATTGCCTTTTATTTAATATTAACCAGTGTTTAGAAATCAGGCTGTTACGATATTCATACATTAACTGAAGTATGTTTACAGTCACGGTTTTCTAGCATGAAGAATTTGCTTCTTTTTCATATATCTGGCCTTCAGGGGCCAAGGAAAGTAGTGTCACACAGGCCTTTTGATGCTCATAGAATGTTAAGGGTAGGGTGCGGATGACCGAGAAGCACGTACTATGTGATTTCATTTCCAGGGCAATGGAAAATATTTTTATATATGTATTTTAAAAGACTGGAAAAATGGGGTTGGGGATTTAGCTCAGTGGCAGAGTGCTTGCCTAGCACACGCAAGGCCCCAAGTTTGGTCCTCAGGCCTGAATAAAAAAAAAAAAAAGACTGAAAAAATGAATACCTATTTTTATACTGAATATATTACTTTTGAAATAGGAAGAGAAAAAAATATTTGTGAAATGTGTACACTACTCACACAAGTGAAACGCTAACGGTAGGGGTAAGATGAGAAGAGAACCCAAATCAGTAAGGCACCTTGCTGTGACTGAAGGGCTGCAGGACTGAAGGTTTCCTGTCATGAAACCTATTGCTTTCCAATGACTTTTTTTTAAGAGAGAGGAAGACAGAGAAAGAAAAGGAGAATCAAATTTATTTTTTCATCTGGTCTTTGTTTGTATGACACTTAGTTGTGTATGTGGTGCTGGGGTTTGAACCCAGGTCCCCACGTATGCCAGGCAAGCGCTCCAATCGATGAACCATGGCTCCAACCCCCTCCAACGACTTAATGAGGACATTCTGCTATGCATGAAAAGCCTTCTTGTGCTATTTCTTTTTTTTAAGAGAGTCATTTTTTAATTTTTTTTTCATCTGGTTTTTGTTTCTCTGCCACTTGTGTACATGGTGCTGGGGATTGAACCCAGGTCCTCATGCTGCCAAGCAAGCACTCTATCACTGAGCCACCTCTCCAGTACTTTGCGCTATTTATTTTCTTTTTCTTTCTTTCTTTTTTTCTTTGTGAAAGACAGAATCAATTTTATTTATTTTTGTCATCTGGTTTTAGGTTTTCCAACACTTGGTTGTATATTGGTGCTAGGATTCAAACCTGGGTCTTCATGCATGCCAGGCAAGCTCGCCACTGCTGAGCCACTGCTCCAACCCCTTGTGCTATTTCTTAATAAAGATTAATATGGTGGATGGAGCTGCAGCTCAGTGGTATGTAGCACTTGCCTAGAATGTGTAAGGCCTTGGATTGAATCCCCAGCTCTGCAGGAATAATAATAATATCAATAATAGTAATAACGTATTCATCTCATACAGTCACAAATGGTACCAAGTAAACATCTGGGTCCCTTTTTTGTAACTTCTGTAAATAATGTCTACAGTCAGCAATTTCCCCAGGCATTTTCTTACCTCAAAAATAAATGTTGAGGGGCTGGAGTGGTGGCTCAGCGGTTACGGCGCTTGCCTGGCATGTGCGGGTACTCGAGTTCAAACGCCAGCACCATGCACACAATGAAACCTCAGAGCAACAAAGCCACGTGAAAAACTAAATAAAATTGATTCTCTCTCTCTCTCTCACTGTCCCTCTCTTTTTAAAATAAATAAATAAATAATAAATAAATGTTGAAGATTATATGAGCGAAAATAATGGTTTAACTTCTCAATGGCGACAAATGATTCTTTTCTCACTTTTTGAAATATGGATTCTTTTGGTTTCACATGTTTCGTATTTTCTTTAAAATATTTCCAAAGGAGAATGCTGAAGTATGACAGTTTCAAAGAAGATTTTGTTTGTTTGTTTCCTTTCCTTCCAATAACAAGCCTTCACATAAATACGGGATGGGCCCACTCAGGTGCACCAAACACCAGCATTGTAATACCTATACCATTGAGTGTTCTTTTGAAGCACACACATAGCTGGGTATCTGACACTTAGGGAACTATTTTTCCTTCCCCACATTTCTTAAAATCTGCTTTCTTTGTGGCCTGACTTGAAAGACAAGCTGTAATCCTACTCTAAGGTATTTACTTATTCATAGCAATTTTAGTCATAATTTCCCAAAACTGGAAATCCAAATGACCAGCTGGTGAATAGTTAAACACAATACTGTACTCACAATACAATATCACTCCTGAGTAAAAAGGAATGAGCCGCTGAAACAGCTCAAAACAGATGAATTTCAAAAAAATTACGCTAAGCAAAAAAAGCCAGACCTGAAAGAGAATATTAGCTTAACTCTAGTTATTGGCAAGGGTCCTAGTGGGGAAGGCTTGCATAGGGGAAGGAGGGAAACTTGGAGTTGATGGGTATGTCTTGTATCCTAATTCTGGTGGTGTTCATAAAGGGGTCAAACCTTATCAAATTATATTCTCTACAGTATGCAAAGTATATCTTAAAGTTGATAGTGCTGATCACAGTAGTGTACACCTGTAAACTCAGTGGCTCAGGAGGCTGAGGAAGGAGGATACCAAGTTCAAAGCCAGCTTCAGCAACTTAGTGAGGCCATAAGCAACTTAGTGAGAACCTGTCTCAAAATTAAAAAAAAATAAAAATAAAAAGGGCTGGGGATGTGGCTCAGTGGCTAAGCACCCCTAGGTTCAATCCCCACTACCAAAAATAGTTGATAAACTGGGGCTGGAGTGGTGGCTCGGAGGTTATGGCACTTGCCTAGCATGCGTGAGTACCTGGGTTCAAACCCCAGCACCCATGTACACAAGTAAGTGTCTAAGCAATGAAGGCCATGTGAAAAACTCAATAAAAATTGATTCTTTCTTGCCTCTCTTTCTCTCTCTCTCTCTCTCTCTCACCATCCTTTCTTTAAAAAAGTAGTTGATACTAAAAAGACTTCAGGTAGGAGTACAGGTCAGTGAAGACTCAAGTGTAAGAGATCCGCAGACAAGATACACTTTGAGCATCAAAAATGAAAAATGAGATTTTGCTGGATACATGAAGGCATGATCTAGAGAGTACTGGGATTTGTTGCCAAATATCTAATAATTTATACAGGTAACGGAAATGTGGGGAGTCTCCTGTTATTTTAATTGTTCTTATTTTTAAACCAACACCTCTTTATCCTTCTGGTTTAGCCTGTTAATTATACAAACTCAAAGAAATAATTCCTACAGAGGCTGTGTGCATGTGGGGAGAAAGATGCATGATTGGGAATGTTTAGGGGTCCGTATGTTACTTCCCTGGACCTTATAAGCACATTTACTAACCATTTGAAAAACCCAAACTCTTCCTTTTCCTTCTGCAGTTGCATCTTTGAAAATTCATTCCTTACTGATAGTGGTCATGTCTGTGAAAGATCACATCTTGCCCACTCCATTTACTGGCTTTGCTAGCAAATTGTGTGTTTAGCAAGTCTAGGACAATTTTGTGATGATCCATTCTAAAAAAAAAAAAAAATCAAAAAACATTCTAAAAAAGAAAGAAGAGAAGGAAAAAAGGAGGGAGGCAAGAGGCAGGACAATGTGGGTTGTCAATGTGGGAGTTTTTTTATATTCAATAGATTTTTTTTTTTTTGGAAAGAGTGAGAGAGAAAGAGAAAATCAACTTTATTTAGTTTTCATCTGGTCTTTGCTTCTCCAATACTCAGTTATGTATGGTGTATGTGGTGCTGCGGATTGAACCTGGGTCCTCATGCATACCAGGCAAGCGCTCTACCGCTGAGCCACTCACTGCTCCAGCCCCTATCCAAAAGATTTTTGTGAATAGAAAAATGTGATCCCTTTGCTTTGAATTTGTAATTCATTTTATTAGAATGAATTACATTCCATTAAAAACCCATTTTTTGTTAAGTTTTAAAAGCCATTAAATATATTTACTCATTCTGTAAACTCTATTAAGATAACACATTACCTCTTCCTTGATTAACTCGATTTGAGCTGGTTCAACTCCACTTAACAATTAGACTCCTATATAACTTAATGAATACCAAGCTTTTATATATTTTAAAGTACATTCATAATTTTAAAATATTTGTTCCCCTTTAAGTACTTCACATGCATATTTATGACCCTAACAAGCAAAATATTCTCAAGTTCCTAATTTTTATCAAGCAAATAAATTAAGTGAAGGGAGTTCTTAAGTTTGTCTAAATATTCTAATTATAAGTTTGGAATTAACCAAATTATCTTAACCTGTTAATAATCACAAGTCTCAAATCAATTTACTTAATTTAAACAGAAAGCTCAAAAGGTTAATATCTTGGTTTCTTTGATTTATCACAATTCTTTCATATTTCAAACCTAACAAACACACAAGATTATCCCTCGACTCAACTTCATTCATATACATTAAAGTTTTAACCCCATGGGATTAATTTACTTCATCTATTTGGATTCTAACCTTTCCTGGAGTTCGCTACTCAGCAGGTTTTTGAGGTCCTAAGACTGCTTTTCCTCCTGAGTATCCTGAACACCACAGGTGGTTTCTTGGACTCTTGTTGGAGTTCGCGTGACAAGCAAGTTCAAGTCCATGCGCTTCAGATAGAGTTGACTTTTCCCGGAGTTAAAGTCTCAACATTTATTTCCTGATTTCTGTAAAGCAGATTCCTCAAAACTCTGCCCTTCCTCTTCCTTTCACTTGTCATGGATCATTGACCCCTGAACTCTCTTCACATTCTTTCTGGGTTCTACATATATTCATTTGGTTTCACTGTAACACACCAGAATTATGCAAATAACACCTAGATAATGAGATAAGTATGCAATTATATTTATGTTTTATATGTAAATGTTCATGTAATCATATATACTTAATTAGTATATAACTAAGTGAACAATTTTCCTAGTTGGTTCAAACCTAAATGACTCTTCTCCACACCAATTTATTATGAAAATATCACATATACCATATACTTTATTTTTATTTTTTGTACCAGGGATTGAACCCAGAGCTGCTTTACAGCTGAGTCACATCACCAGACCTTTTTATTTTTGTTTTTGAGACAGGGTATCATGAAGTTTCTTAGGGCTTTGCTGAATTGCTGAGACTGCCTCAAACTTTTGATCTTCCTGCCTCAGCCTTCTGAGTCTCTGGGATTACAGACGTGTGCCACCATGCCTGACTAACCATATATTTTAAAGTCTAATGTCCTCGTGATGCACCTCTTTGAAGCTTTTTACTGCTACATAGAACTCAGCATTACAAACATTACATTTTCTCTTTATGGGGCTGGAGTGGTGGAGTGGTATATGGTTACAGCATGTGTAAGGACGTGGGTTCGAACCCCAGCACCACGTACACAGCAAAGTGTCAGAGCAACGAAAGCCACACGAAAAACTAAATAAAATTGATTCTTTCTCTCACACTGTTCCTCTCTCTCTTTAAAAAAACAAAACAAAACAAAACAATTCTCTTCATGTTCTTCCCGTACTCTGTGCTTGCATGTAACATAGTCTCTACCGTGCTGGAATTCTCAACAACCCATCCAGGTTGTCCACTGACTCTGTGAGAATAGGGAAATAGCTTTCTCTCTCATTCTTTAAAAATTATGGTTAAATATACATAACATGGGGTTGGAGTAGTGTCTCGCGGTGGTTATGGCACTTGCCTGGCATGGACGAAGATGCAGGTTCTAACTCCAGCATCATGCACAGAGCTAAGTGTCAGAGCAACAAAAACCAGATGAAAAACTAAAATAAAAACATGGATTCTCTTTCTCTCTTTCACTGTCCCTCTCTCTCTCTTTTTAAAAAATACATAACCTAAAATTAACCTTTTAGCCATTCCTAAGTGTATAATTCAGTGGCATGAAGTATACTCACAAGGAAATTTGGTTTTTATTTGTGTCTTTAGTCCTTGTTTTTGGCATATGGGCTGACCCATAAATAGTACTTGATAATTACTTGTTGGACAACATATTTGATAAATGAATGAGTAAATGAAGGAATGAAGGTACTGATGTTTGCCAATCATGGGATTCATTGTGTCTCCCCTCCCCTGTATGTCTGTGTATCTGTGTCTGGTAGATATCAATTTCTGTATTCATCTTCTTGTTTTAAAGCCTTCAAGTGTGGCGGCCCCAGTGGATATGGACACATTTGATCCAGCGATGGACATAAGCCCTATGCTTGACATTGCAACAGTTATCGAAATAAGAAAACTCCAGAGGAAGGTCAAGCACATCTTCCTCCGCTGGCTGGATTACTACAGAAGTGCATTGGGTCGGTAGTGGAATCTATTCCGTCGCTCTGTATAACCATTTCCCCCTGTTCCGACTTCCAGAGAACCAACATTGAAATGCCTTTTTCCTCCAAGCTTCCCAGAGTGCCCAGGTTGTAAACTGTAAAGCCCTCTACATACGGATTGTTATCAGGGATGCAGGTGATTGGTTGTAGCAGGAAAATACAAGACAACCTTGATTTTATTTCCTCTCTCCTTTTGGAGAAGAGAATTTTGGAGAAGAGAATAGGGCACACCTATGTTTTCCTAAGGAGAGGTCATTTATATTCATTTTGGATCAGAAAATACTCTCAGCCCTTCAACTATCACAATCTCTGTCTCCCCACTGAAACCTCAGTCCTCACCTATGTCTTTTGTCCCCTCCTTAAGTTAGAAAGTGCTGTTGTAGTACCAATTCATAGTTGGGGTTTGGTTGCAAATCCTATCACAATTTCATTCTTGCCTGGTAATAAAACACTGTTTATTCCCATCATTTGTGGAAGTCAGGTTCTACCAAGTCCCCACAGATACTTTGTTAATATTGAACCATCGATTGGTCCCAGGGGTGGCTCACAGGGTGAACTTCCTGCAAGTCGGGTCATATTTTTGCCAATCTGTTTATAGAATCTTATTGCATGTGTGTTTCTATCTAGAGATTATTATGTGTCATTGATCCATTAACAATGCATTCATGGTCAACGTGCTTGCACAAAGCTTATCTAACACTGTATTTTCTCCACAGCCTTCTTGAGCTTGAGAATGCTAGACAGCACTTGAGTATTACATTTGCAGCTCATGTTAAGTGGCTAAAGACACAAACATGCTAAAACATGACCCTAACTTGGCCGTGAGAAGGACAATTATTTATAGAATGAGCTGAAGTAAGGTGAAGCCCAGCTCAGTTTGACTTTGCTTGGGAACATGCACAACAGACAATTCAAAAGTTTCACTGCTTGCTTATATTTGTCAATGACCACAGAAATGCCATCAAGAGGCTGGAGCTCAGCAGCTACAGCGCTTGCCGGGCATGCATGAGGATTTGGGTTCAAACCCTAGCACCACGTGTACACGAAGTGTCAGAGCAACGAAAGCCACATGAGAAACTAAATAAAGTTGATTCTCTCTTTTTTTAAAAAAAAAAAAAAGGTCACCGATATTTAGGGTTACAAATAAATTTTAGTGGGTAGGTGAATTTGCCACGATGGAATGAGCGTTGACTGTACGATAAATCCAAAAGCAGCCTTCTGCATTCGAGGGGTGGGCTGGCTACATTCTTTGGTATATAACAGAGCTTCCCAAAGCACATGCTGCAAATGTTTTACATGGGAACTGAAAATGGAAATGGCCCTCCGAGGAGCCCAAGTGGGCTGTCCTGATTGAGCCCCTGGGATAGTCACCTGCACCTGTAAGCAGCCCTGTTCGTTTATGTTTATCCCAATATGTTATGCAGTACTTTTTTTTTGGTGCTGGGGATTGAATCCAGGGGCACTTCGCCATTGAGTTATATCCCAGCCCCAAATCAATGTTTTAAAATCACCCTTTCTATGATGAGAGTTTATATGTATAGAGCTTCACAGTGTATAGCTTTCCACGTGATAGAAAAGTTTGGGTGTGCACACACTGATGCATATGCAGCATGATAAGGGGCAGCCCTCAAAATCAGAGGCCTGCCCAAATCCTGATTCTGCCTCTCCGTAAATGGGTATATTTGGACTTAGCTGTGAGATCATGAAAAGAAAAGTACAGGTGTTCCTCAGTGTTTGTGGGGAGATTGGTTCCAGGACCCATATGGACATCAAAATGTGAGGATGCTGGTGTCCCTTACATAAAATGATGCAGTATTTGTATGAAACCGACACACATCCTCCCCTATACTTAAGTCATCTTTGTACTTGTAATGTCTAATACAATGTAAATACTATGCAAATAGTTGTACAACGTGTATTGTTTAGAGAATGATGATAAGAAAAACGTCTTTTCATATTCAGTAGAGATGCAATTTTTAAAAAAAAATTTTGAGGGTTGGAGAGGTGGCTCAGCAGTTGGAGCACTTGCCTGGCATTCATGAGGACCTGGGATCGAACCCCAGCATACATACACAACTAAGTGTTGGAGAAACAAAGGCCAGATGGAAAAATAAATAAAACTGATTCTCCCTCTCTCTCCCTTTTTCTCTCTTTAAAAAAAAAAAAAACAAAAACAACAGGGCTGGTGCAGTGGCTCAGTGGTTAGAATACTTGCCTGGCATGCGTGAGGACACGGGTTCAAACCCCAGTACCACATACACAACAAAGTGTTGGAGCAACAAAAGTCACATGAAAAATTAAATAAAATTGATTTTCTCTCTCTCTCTCACTATCCCTCTCTCTCTCTTAAAAAACAAACAACAACAACAACAAGAAAAAAAACCTTTTGATCCCTAATTTTGGTTTAACCAATTGCGGTTGGTCTTACAGAATTTAACGGATGTAGAGGGTAACTGTACTCACAGTATGGGGGTATTAATTCAGGAGGGTGATGTGTTTCAAGTGCTTAGCTCATTGCCTGGAACAAAGTAAGCACAAATTCCTATGGATTAGATTTGTTGATAGCGTACAGATTTTCCTTGCTTATTACATAAATGCCATTTATCCACTGAGCAGACCCAAAGGTGCACAGAAACTAAAAGAACCAACAGAAAGGGCCATGCATAAATGGGTGAAGGAGCATCCAGTCTATTGCAGTCTTACTAGCCCATACCGTTGAGCCTGCAGGTGCCTTGGTCCACTAAGGGTGATCGATGGAATATGTTCTGCTTACATTTCAGGAATGGAATCACTGCTCACTTGCAAACTACCCAAGTTTCCACAAAGAGTGGTCAGAAAACGAAAGGTCTCAATAAATATTCCTCTGACACAAGATGCAAAGGATAAAATCGAGGATAAGGAGTATCTTCTATATCGAAACACCTTCCTAATGCTGAAGGGTGTCTTTAAGCCTTCACCTCTTCGTCGCATCCAAAGGACTCAAGCCAGCAGTCGGTCCTCCCGGTAACCAGCATCATCTGTCTTTTTTTTTTTTTTTTTTAAGAGAGGGAGGGACAGTGATAGAGGATAAATTTTATTTAGTTTTTCATGTGGCTTTCATTGCTCCGACACTTGTTGTGTCCGTGTTCATGGGGTTTGAACCCACATCCTCATACATGCCAGGCAAGTGCCGTAACCACTGAGTCACTGCTCCAGTCCCCTCACTGTCTTAATAAGTCAAAGTCCAGCTTGTGCTTGAGAGAACACTGGGCGGACATCTCATTCAGTCCACCTAGCATGCTGTTCAATTGCTTGACAAGAATTCTCGGCTATCCAGTGGGGTTTAGAAATTGCCACATTCATGCTCATTTACGAAAAATCTCTTCTAAAACTGGGACACATTGCCTGGATTCAAGCTTTTGAGCTGTCTCCAATCTGTTTCCTGATAGGCTTCCCATTTAGCAGTGGAATTCAAGTCAATCGATTGCCGTCACCTCTTTAATGAACACATTTAAAAGCTATCTGTAGCTAGGCATGGTGGCACATGCCTGTAATCCCAGTGGCTCAGGAAGCTGAGGCAGGAGGATCACAAGTTCAAGGCCAGCATTAGCAACTTAGCAAGGCCCTGTCCAAAATAACAGATAAAAAGGGCTGGGCTTGTGGCTCAGTGCTTAAACACCCCTGGGTTCAATCCCTGGTACCAAAACAATAAATAAATAAATGAAAGATAGTTCTATGCTGAAAGCTCTTCGCTGAAGACCTGCACCACAAGTGTCTGTTCCCCCTGCCTTTCCCTTCCAATTCTCCCCAGGTAAATGTGCCCTTGTTTTCTTCATCAGTATAAAAAACCTGGTTCTCTATGCATTTGTACCTTTAGGACTGGCTACCAAACAGAGGTGCTTGATACCTAAGGTGGAGACAGGAAGCATCTCCATCCAGGTCTAGGAAGAGTGGGGATGGAGAGGCATCCTGGAAGAGCAGCTTGGTCTCCACACCGGGTGGCAGGCTTCTGAAGCCAGAGGAGAAGGCTTGGGCTCTCTCACTTCACATACTGCGAACCAGCTGGGCATATGTGTGCCCCCAAGTCCTAGAGCTCCCCAACCTAATACTGCTTCAGTAACATTTGGTGCACACAACAAATTAAAAGACAAGTTATAAATACAGTGAAGGAAATGTTTTCATGTACTTTGAACTATTCTCACCCTCCCTCATGAATACTGCTGAATGAAACAGACACTTGGTGGTGGAATGCATTCTTGTACCGAGTAACAGTTATCTGCCAGCTACAGGCGTGTGGGCTAGGCATGGGCAGCGATAGAAGGACTTGGCCCCAGGCCTCCGATGGCTCTAAGTATGCAGGAAGAAACAAGAGAGAGTGTACTGTTAACATGTAGAAGGAAAGGTTAGTAGCACAGTGTAGACAAAATGATTAAAAGGTGTTTGGGAGGGAGAGTAGAAGAGAAGGACTGTGTGTGTGTGTGTGTGTGTGTGTCCCCTAGGGATTGTACCCAGGACCTCGTGCATGCAAAGTCTCTACCACTGAGCTACACTCCCTGCAGAATGGAAAAGTTTTTAGGGAGGTTTGAAAGAGTGTTGAGTGACAGGGAGAACTTGAATATGCAGATGGTGGGGGGTGGTGAGGGGTTGGGGGTGGTGGGTATTCCCATTCCAAAGATAAGTACTTGGAGGATTTCATTTAGTGTTCACAACACGCCTAAGTCTTACCTGTAATTAATCCTTTCCTATCCTTCCCACCCTAACTCTAACACTAAGGAAACTGAGGCTCAGAGGGATTAAGTAATTTGCCCTAAGGCACAGCTACTGCACAACAGATCAGGGATTTGAGCAAAGGCACCTGGGTGGGATGGTGCAGGAATGCTGAGCTTGGGAGTGTGGAAGAGCCTGTGTGGGGCTGGAGTGGTGGCTCAGTGGTTATAGCACTTGCCTGGCATGCGCAAGGATGCAGGTTCGAACCTCAGCACCACATACACAATGAAGTGTCAGAGCAACAAAAGTCACATGAAAAACTAAATAAGGGGCTGGAGCGGTGGCTCAGCGGTCACGGTACTTGCTGTCTCTTGCCTTGACATGTGCAAGTATGTGGGTTCAAATCCCAGCATCAAGTACACAACGAAGTGTCAGAGCAACGAAAGCTACATAAAAAACTAAATAAAACTGATTCTCTCTTTATCTTTCTCTCACTGTCCCTCTCTCTTTAAAACAACAACAACCAAAAAAACTCTGTACCAGAATTAGCACCAAAGATGGAAGGTGCCAAATCACCAAAGCAAGAAGCAGACAAATCCAGGATTGCAGAGTGCAATTCATTAGGAATTTATGGACAGAAGTGTGTCTTGGGCAGCAGAAAAAAGCATGCCCACACCCCATGACAGGAGGAAGCTAGACAAATATGGTCCACCTCCAACAGAATGTACCTGGGCTTCTCAGCAACTATTAACATGTCAAACATAAACTAAAGCACAGTCCAGATGTCAGTGGCCAGCTGGAAATACTTCACCGTCTTAATGACTTTGTTTATCCTATAGGGTGTCGAATGTGTGCCAGGACCACCTGACAAGCAAAATGGTTGTAGTGACCTAAATGGCTGTGGTCATGTCAAGCTAGATCTCTATAGCAGGATTGGGCCAGATCATGGAGGGCCTTGACCCGAGGCCAGAACTCTGCACAAAAACAAAATTTGCCCTAAGGCAAATCCTTTCAAATATGTAACAATAAAGCAAGCGGGCACTATGCAAAGCAGCTCTAAAATGTTCATTTAGACTATCAAAATTATTCTAGAAGTCAAAATCCAGGCATTTCACATTTAAATGTAAACACTTTTTCTGGCTCAGTAACATAGGTAGATATTTAAAGAGATTAATACACCTTCAGTGAGGGCTTCATTTACTTCTGCAAATACTTCACTGAAACTGTAAAGTCCACAGTTGCATTCTGAATCTTAGAGCATAAATCCTTCACTTAACCATGAATTAAAAATAAGCACTATGCTTGAGAAAAATCCATCTTACATGCAATATCGACTCCGTATGTTCCAGATGGTTTCCATGCTTTAGTTCAATTTCCAGCCAAATCCTGGACAGGCTGACGCTTAGTAGAGGGACAATAGTATAGTGTCTTAATGGAATACTTACAGATCATACTAGCTGCAAATTCTGCTGCAAATTCTTCAGCAACCTTTTGTCTTTTTGTACTTCTATTTCTTTATCTATAGATGGGCAATAATAATACCAACTTCACAAGGTTGTTAGGAGTTAAATGAGGGACTGGAGCCATGGCTCAGCGGTTACAGTGTTGCCTAGCATGCACAAGTACTTGGGTTTGAACCTCAGCACCATGTAAATAACAAAGTGTCAGAGCAACGAAAGCCACATGAAAAACTTAATAAGTTGATTCTCTCTCTCTCACTGAACCTCTTCCTTTAAAAAAATTTTTTAAATGAGGGGCTGGAGCGGTGGCTCAATGGTTATGATGCTTGCCTGGCATGCATGAGGACCCACACACCACATTCAAACCCCAGCACCACGTACGCAAAGAAATTCACATGAAAAATTAAATAAAATTGATCCTTTCTCTCTCTCTCTCACTATCCCTCTCTCTTTAAGGAAAAAAAAGTTAAATGAGACAAACATGTTAAGTTTTTAGCACTTTATTTACCACCCTTTTATTCCTCAGTGCAAAGCAATTAGTGTTAGATTCAGCCTGGTAATGAGAGATACATGCTTATTGTGTGTGTGTGTGTGTGTGTGTGTGTGTGTGTGTGTGCTTGAGAAATGGCAATTAGCTCTCTATACCTGTGCGTATATCATGAGATCTGATGATTGCCCTAAATCTTAAGAAATTTTTTGCTTGTTTGTTTATTTGTTTTGTGAACACAGTGCTGGAGCTAGAACCAGGGCCTTGTGCATTCTTGGCAAGCACTCTACCACTGAGTACATCCGCAGACTTTTAATTTTATTTTGAGACAAGCTCTTGCTAAATTGCCCAGGCTGGCCTTGAACTTAAGATCCTCCTGCCTTAGCCTCCTGAGTGTCTGGGATCGCTGGCAAACCCCGCCACACCTGGCAGCTTACTTCTATTTTAATAATCCCACTAACCTAGGTCTTAGAGCGCTGAGCTGATTTCTTTTTACCACACTGTGTATGGACCCTCTTCAGGGTAACTTTGTCTTCTTAAAACTCTTCTTAAAACCTTCTACAATGATTCACATTTGAGGTTAAAATAGCCAATACAGTCCTCAAAATGCAAGTTTACTAAACAGGACTGAGAAACACAGTGAGCAAACTAAGAAAATCCTTTTTTTTTTTAATTCAACAACTATTTTGCATGCAGAGGTCAATACCTAGGAAAATTCTTGTAGTATAGTAGTATTTAGATGTCTCGAGGCATTGGAATTGCTCCTCCTTCATGGTTGTCCTGGGGCAGATGTGAGACCTGGGATTGTTCACCGTCTGTTTGTGCCTACACATGAAGCTGACACACTGATAAAGGAGGATTCACACGGAGCACGAACCCCTACCTCTAGCTTACTTAGTTTTTCAGGTGACTTTCATTGCTCTGACACTTCATTGTGTACGTGGTGCTGGGGTTTGATTCCGCACTCTTGTGCGTGCCAGGCAAGTGCTGTAACCGCTGAGCCACCGCTCTAGCCCCTGGTCTACCATATCTTTAAAAAAAACCTTTTAATTCTTTTCTTCCCTAGGTTACCTGTTTCATCTTTTTTTTTTTTTTAACTGGGGATTGAACTCAGGGGTGCTTAACCACTAAGCCACATCCCGAGCCCTTTTTGTATTTTTTGAGGCAGGGTCTTGCTAAGTTGCTGAGGCTGGCTTTGAGCTTGCGATCCTCCTGCCTCAGCCTCCTGAGCTGCTAGGATTACAGGCACTCAGTTTTTTCATCATTTTATACCTTAAGGATTCTAAACATACTTTTTTAAAAAGTACTTTTTAGATTTGCTCTATTATGTTTCCTTTTGTGCAGATCAAATACATTTTTGGACTATTGATTTTGTGGACTTATTTAAAATTAGCTTTCTTTGTGTGTTGGAATTTTGGATTCTTGAGAGACCAGTGTCTTTTTTGCTGTGTGTGTGTGTGTGTGTGTGTGTGTTTATGTGTGTGTGTGTGTGTGTGTGTATTCGCATCTAGTGGCTTCTTACTTGCCACCAGGCTAGGAACAGTGGCTCCGGTGTCCTGTCCTGTGAATATCAGGAATTTGCACATCCGGTCTTTAGGCTGGTCATCAGCTTGCCTTAGTCCTGGTTGGGAGGCTGTGTGGTTCTCCCACCTGCCCAGGCAGGAAGCCTCCTGTGAGCCATGACCAAGCAGGAGTAGGCAGCGGTGCTCAGAGCCTCACGCAGAGCTAGAAAGCCTTCCCTGGTCCTTGTCAAGAAGTGAGCCAGGCGACCTTCCCCAACCCGAACCCCTTCCCTGAGCTTTCACCTTATTTTATTCTATTTCTCCTAAGAGCCAAATTTTTGTCCAGTTTCGTTGCTTCTAGACCTGAAGCCAAGCAAATGAATGGCATTTAGTCCCAATAACATATCAGATTTCAGGGGGCTGGAGCAGTGCCTCAGGGGTTATGCACTTGCCCAGCATGTGTGAGTACATGGGTTCAAACCCCAGCACCCACGTACACAATTAAGTGTCAGAGCAATGAAAGCCTCTGAAAGCCATGTGAAAATTAAGTGTCAGAGCAATGAAAGCCTCTGAAAGCCATGTGAAAAACTAAATAAAAATTGATTCTCTCTCTCTCTCTCTCTTTATATATATATAGGGTATCAGTTTTTGTTTGTTTTATTTTGTTGTGGTGCTGGGGCTGGAACCCAGGGTCTCATGCATGCTAGGACAGTGCTCTAACACTGAGCTGCATCCCCAGCCCAGCACGCGGGCTGTCTATCCCCAGTGCTATTTCCTTGGCTTGCAGTGCAGCTTTGTCCTTTAAATGGCTTCCTTTCTATTTTACCTATTATTGCCAGGAAGTTGGAGGGGTTGCTCTGGGCGAGAACTTAACATGCCTTCTTGAGCAGAAATTTATATGAGGGCTCATAGCCTGAAACCAGAATTTCAATGATTTCACAGCCCACAAGCTCACACTGATATTGTCAAAGGATACTCAGAATGCCTCCCAGGGGCCCTGATGTTGCTATGTTCTGTCTGCCTGTGAGGAGCCCAGGGGTAACAAAGGTGGGAGGCAGTGGTCACTGGAAAATAAGGGAATGTCACTGGGGTGAGGACTCCCAGCAGTCTGCTCTTTCAGGGTGGAGATCAGAGTCTTACTTCCAAAGACCTGATTTCTTTGTTGCAACTCCTGCCTCTTCTCAACGCTCTCTGCTGCTGCCCGGCCTCTGGCAAAGGTGTTAATTCTCTTGCTACTCTTTATGCTCATATCGTACACCAAAGTGAGCTTGCTAGACAGCTCCCTTTTGAGCACCGTGCCCTTCCGGGTATAAGATCGCCAGCTCTGGAAATAACATTAATACATCGAAGAAGGAAAACAAAGCCGGAGGACTTGCCCTACCAGATTTTAAGAACTTTAGTGAAGTCATAAGGACTGAGATATTGTAGAACTGGCATCAGGATATTTAAATAGACCAAAGGATCAGAACACAGAGCCCCACTCAGCACTGTTCCCACAGGAAGCTTCAATGCACAACAGAGACAGCCACACAGATCAGAAGTGGATCACTCGAGCAATGATACTGAGGTGACTGATTATCTGTCAGAATGACATGCAACCAAAATTGGAATTGAGTGAAATCAGGCAGGAGTCCTTGGGGCTCATATCTAAAATTATAACATGGGAAAAAAATATACGATTGGATTAAAGCATTGAGATTTGTTAAAACAGTGATATATGTGAGGGTATATACTTTATTATTCATGTTTTTATGAATATGTGAACAATTCCATTACATGCACACACTGATACATATATAAATTTTTACTGTAATTAATACAGTGCTTTTTAGATTCTGAACACTTCAGAAAAATAATATTCTACTGTAATCATTTGCCTCTTTTTCCATGAAAGCAGTTATAGGTTAAAGTTACCCTATATCTAAATTCACTAATTAACATTATACTGAGAAAGAAAAAAAAAGACATTAAAAATAGGCCTGGTTGGGTATTAAGGCAAGTGCCAAAAATATTTGTATATTTGGATTTTTTTCTGGATACTAAGGATTGAACCCAGGGCTTTGGTGTTTATTAGGCAAGTGCTCTGCCACTAAGCTACATCCTCAGTTCCATGCAGGGCTTTCTTATGATAATCATCATCATTTCATAGAAAAATGTTCCTAACAAGACATGTCAGAAAGTATGACTTCAGTGAATAATAACAAGTTTCTCCATGTATTAGTCAGTTTAAGCTACTATAACAAAATACCATAGACTGAATGGTTTAAATAACAGAAATTTATGTTCTTGAAGTTCTAGAGGCTACAAGCCCATGGTCAAGGTCTGGGGTTGTAGAGGGGATTTGGTTCCTGGTGAAGCTCTTCTTGGCTTGCAAACAACCACCTTCTTGCTATGTCCTTGCATGGCAGAAATAATTAATAATAAATAATTAATAATAAAATGTACTCTTCTCCAATGGGTGCACAACTGTAACCGAGCTACTCAGGAGGCTGAAGCAGGAGGATCCCAAGTCCAAGGCCTGCCAACTTAGTGAGACCTTGTCTCAAAATAAAAAATAAAAAGCTCTGGGAATGTTGTTCAGCTGTAGAGTGCCCCTGGGTTCAATCCTTACTACTACAAAAGGAAAAAAAAGAAGAGTATACTCTTCTTGCTAGCAGGAATGTCAGTTCTAAATAACTTAATCAAAATTGTTGTATTTTTAAACAAGTTTTAATATCTCATAAAAATCCTTTCAGCTAATCAAAATCCACAAAATTGTTTGGTTTTTGGTACCAGGAATTGAACCTCCCAGGGGCACTTAACCACTTAGCCACATCCCCCAGCTATTTTATTTTTTATTTTGAGACAGCATCTTGCTAAGATGCTTAGGGCTTCACTGTGTTGCTGAGGCTGGCTTTGAACTTGCAATCCTCCTGCCTCAGCCTCCCAAGCCACTGGGATCACAGGCATGCACCACTGCACCTGGCACAAAATTGCTTTTATCAGCTTTGTCATTTCCATGGAAGTTTTGTGGAAATGTGAACTTGCCCCTACATTACAGATGATGGTAAGATGGTAGTAGTGAGGCACAAAGAAGTCAGAAGATGTACACTCGCATTGAGAGTCACAGATGATAGACCCAAGAGTAGCTTTCTGATTTCCATTCTAAGTATAGGGTGACATGGCTTATCCAGCCTATTAATAGATGTCATAAAACAACTCAGGGGACTGGAGCGGTTGCTCGGAGGTTACAGCACTTGCCTGGCATGCACAAGTACATGGGGTCAAACCCCAGCACCCATGTACACAACTAAGTGTCAGAGCAACCAAAGCCATGTGAAAAACCCAATAAAAATTGATTCTCTCTGTCCTTCTCTCTCACGCACTGTCTTCTCTTTAAAAAAAAAAAACTCAGGGATTCATCTTCAGGAGGATGGCAATACTATAATAGGAAAAAGTACAGTTTCAGACTCCAGATCTGCCGTGAATTATTTGTGTGTTTGGGGTCAAATTATTAAATTTCAGTTTCCTCAACTGTCAGAGAATTAAAACAACCATTCCCAGACCAGGCTTGGCTGCGTTGTTCTCTCGTATTAACACTCTGCAATCAAAGCTCTGGTATCATCCTTTTTTAAAATACCTTTATTTTACTTATTTATTTGTTACAAAGTGCTAAGGATCGAACCCAGCACATAAGCTAGGCAAGTACTCTGCCACTGAGTTACAACTCAAGCCCTCTGGTATCATTCTTACTGGCCAATTATTTGCAATTATTTGCCTGCAGAGATGAAAAGACTTAATTCAACTCTTAGTATATTGACAAGTATTTTTACAAGTTGGCAAATATGATTCTGTCCAGAATTAAAATTCGATGTTTTACCAAATAACCATAATTTGGGGATGTTTGTTCTGTCCTCTCAGTTTTTTGCTTCTTTTGTTTTTAAGAGAGAGGGACAGTGAGACAGAGAAAGAGATAATCAATTTTATTTAGTTTTTCACATGACTTTCATTGCTCCGACACTTCGTTGTGTACTTGGTGCTAGGGTTTGAACCCGCATCCTTGTGCACGCCAGGCAAGCTCTGTAGGTGCTGAGCCACCGCTCCAGCCCTCCTCTCCTCTTCTGTTTTCTTTCTTTCTTTCTTTTTCTTTCTTTCTTTCTTTCTTTCTTTCTTTCTTTCTTTCTTTCTTTCTTCTTTCTTTCTTTCTTTTTCTTTCTTTCTTTTTCTTTTTGCAGAGAAAGGGACAGTGAGAGAGAGAGAGAGAAAAGAGAGAATCGATTTTATTGAGTTTTTCACATGGCCTTTGTTTCTCCACACTTCTCTATGTACGTGGTGCTGGGGTTTAAACCCTGTACTCGCACATGCCAGGCAAGCACCGTAACCTCTGAGCCACTCCAGCCCCCTCCTCTATATTTTAATATAATTCCTAACCATTATATTTCTAGGCTCCCTCTTCCCATTGACAAGAATGCGTGGTTCACTTCCCAGCTCTTTTGTCCTGTGGTCCTAAGGACAGTGCTGTGTGGGATGGAAGGGGACATGTGCCGGTGTAGCTCCCACAGCATCCCTGAAGTGACTGACCTGGAGTACGATCAACTTATAAGCCACCAGCTGTCCTCTGTGGATCAGATCATCATTGTCTATGTGTTCTCAACGAAGGAAAAAGACAGGACTATAAAAGAAGTGGCCAAAATATACAGAGAACTGAACAGATCTAGAAGTATGCCTTGCATTCAGGTGAGCCTCATGTGTGCGAGACAAAGATACCTGCATTTTGCATCTTAATAGAGTTCCTCAGGCACATAGAGGGTCGTGGAAGGACTTTCTGCCCTGCTCTTTTATTGAGATATCACGTTTCTATACGGAAAGTCAACAAATCTTAATGGTAGTGCTCTAGTTTGGGTATGGTTTATCTCCCAAAGATTCCTGTGCTAGAAACCTGGTCCTCAATGCTATTAAGGTGGTGGAAATGTTAAGGGGTGGGGCCTGATGGCAGATGATTGTGTCATGGATGTACAACTCAGTCCTGGGTTAGTCTCATGTGCCTGGATTGGCTGCAGTGGACGCAGGTTACTGTGTGTAAAGTGAGGCACTCCATAAACTTGGCCTCTTCTGCATGTGGTCATTTCCCTTTAACCATCGCTACCATGCTGCGGGTGTGGTGACACATGACTATAATCCCAGCTGTTTGGGAAGCTGAGGCAGGAGGATCTCAAGTTCAAAGCCAGCCTCAGCAACTTAGCCAGGCCCTAAGCAACCTAGTGAGACTTTGTCTCAAAATGAAAAAACAAAAAGGCTATGTAACAGCAAATCCCATGATTATGTACAACTTTAATGCACCAATAATGATCTTTTAAAAAAGTAAATAAAAGAGAGAGAGAGGCTGGGGATGTGGCTTAGTGGTTACACACCTCTGATTTCAATCCCTGGTACCAAAAAAAGAAAAAACAAAGCTAGGAAGATTCATTAAAGGATATTAAGCAAGAAGAGACGTGAAAGGATTAGAAAGGATTATGTTTTAGAAGGACTGTTTTGACAGGATAATGCAGAAAAGGTCACCATGGCAGGGAGAACCGTTATTGCATTTAACCAGGTGAGACATGATCAGGTAGTGACAGTGGAAACAGAAAGGATTCTGGGTATGAACAGGAGTTAGAAGTGAAAATCCACAAGATTTGATATGTTGAATGAGGAAAGAGTGTAAGGGGTCTCTCAGCTTCTCATGTGGACAATGAGAAGAACAGCAGCAGCTCTATTTATGGGGAAGGTCATGAGGATTGAACCAGGGCTTTTCACATGCCGGGCAAATGCTCTACCACCAAGCCACATCCTGAGCCCCAGTGGCACCATTTTTTGAGATAGGGATTTCAGATTGAAGAGGATAAGAAATATCTCAGTATCTATTACTGCATAACAAACCACACCAACATTTAGAAGCTTAAAACAACATGCACACATTTGCTGATGAACTGCTCAAGACGTAGCAGGGGTCACTAACTGCATCACAGAGCACTGGCTGGGGCAGTCTGAGTTCCACGGGAGGATTCAAGAACAGTCCATTCAAATGGCTGGCAGGCGGTGCTGCCCCCACTGGGGACTCGGTTATGGCTCCCAGCCAGGGGTCTGTGTTTTTATGAAGACTCTTCCACATAACTGCTCGCGTGTCCTCCCAACACAGTGTCTGTTCTAAGAAGGAATGTTCCAAGAGGTGAGATGGAAACTGCATTTCTCTTAATGGCTGGCCTCAAAAGTTAGGCAGTTGTTCAAAACCTACCACAGGTCAGACTAGATTCAAGGGTGGCAGAAATAGACCCCCCAAGTTGATGGTTAGAGTGGCAAATAATTGATAGCCCTGTTTAATCTACTTAAGAATGTTTGAAGAAAGATGAAGAGTTCAGGTTGGACATATGGAGTTTGAGGTACCTAAGTGACATAAAAAATGGGCATGTCAGACTGGAGCGGTGGCTTGGTGGTTACGGCGCTTGCCCGGCATGCGCAAGTACACAGGTTCAAACCCCAGCACCCACGTACACAATTACATGTTCGAACAACGAAAGTCATGTGAGAAACTCAATAAAAATTGATTCTCTGTCTCTCTTCCTCTCTCATTTTCCTTCTCTCTTAAAAAAAATGGGCATGTCTATAAGTAGGCACCTCAACTTACAAGTCTTGCACTTAGAGGGGAGCACAAGCTTTGGTCATTCAGTAGATCAAATAGTGGTTGGAAGCAGGGTTACCCACAGAGTGTGTGAAGAGGGAATGGCAGAGACAAGATGGGAGCTCTTAGTACAGGCCAAAGACAGGGGAAAAATGGGCTTGATGAAGATCAGCAAGACCTAGAACAAAAGGAAGCGGATGGAAAGGGTGGAGCTGCAGAAGCCACGAGAGAGCTGGAGAAGAGAGTACTGCTCAATCATTTCAGATGCCACAAAGAGGTCCAGTAATAAAGGGAACCTAAAAATGGCCACGGGGTTCAGCAATATGAAGGTTTTGGGTGAGCTTATAAAGGTGGTTCTGATGGAGTAGTGGGTATAAAGTCTAGAATTTTTGGTTCAAGGATTCAGATACTGTTGAATGGAGCCAGAGAGTCTTCGTACGGGTTTTTTAAATTTTCTTTAAAATTTTTTTTTGGTTGTAAGTGGACACATACCTTTATCTTATTTATTTATTTATTATTTTTTATGCAGTGTTGAAGATTGAACCCAGTGCCTCATACAAGCTAGGCAAGCACTCTACTACTGAGTCCCAGCCCCAGCCCCTCTTTGTCTGAGCTTTAATGTCCTCTCAATTTTTTCTTTTAGAGTCGCTTGGATTCCTTTCGATTGCTCAAATACAACATCGTCTCTGCATCTAAATCTACAGGCAGCAGTTGTCCACTTCTGGTTCGAAGGCACAATATCATCCCAGGAATCTTCTTGGTATGTGTTTTGAGATAGATAACTCTTAACGGGCTGTTGTGTATCATGCTTTGCAAGACTTGGAGGTTGTTCCTAGAGGCACCAGAAGGCTGGAGAGAATGCAGAAATAGCTCAGCTTGAATTATTACCTTCTGTAATAACTCTTTTCCAGAAATAGTCTTATAACTGCAGGTTGTAACTACAGATCTTAACTGTTAGATTATCCTTGCTGTTACTCTAATAAAAAAAAGTTTAAAATTGAGTACTCTTAAAACACAGGTGGCTACATCATTCGCCTCGTGACTTGATATGGGATTACCATTCATTTGAAAACTCAATTCTTAAACCTATAAGCCAGTGGAAGAAATAAGGGTACAAAAATTTGCATGATTTAAGACCTAACAGAATAACTACCCAAAGTGAGACAGCCTACTGTGGTAGAGAAAAACATGAACTCTGAAACAAACAGCTCAGCTCAGTCCAAACCTTGGTTCCACTACTGGTGTGACATTGGGCAAATTACTAAGCCCCTCTGAACCTATTTTCTCCCTTACAAAAGAAAGAAATTACTAATACCTGAAATTATTAACTTTTAGTGGAGAAAATTGTGCAAAGTGTTTGTTTCAATTCTTGGCATATCGTAGACCCTTAATAAATGTTAATTACCTTCCACCGATTTTTTAGTTCAACAAATGTTGATTGAATGTCCGTTCTATGCCAAACACATATATGATACAGAAGACAGAATCAATCAATTGATGAATCAATCAGCAAGCTATAGTTCCCTCCTGCCAAAGAGCTCCTAATCCAACGAGGAGAGCTATGCCCTGAGGCTTCCTGAGAAATGTGATCTGTGAGCTGACCCCTAAAGGTGGGTGAGATTTTGACAGACAGGCAAGGAGGAAGAGAAGAGGTTCCAGGAACTGAGAATGTTACTAGTACAGGTCAACCTGGGAACACAAAGAACCTGGAGACCCAGTTTCTACTATGACCAGCTATATTTGTCTGGGTCGAACACTCTGGAAGAGGCCAAGAGTAGATTACATGAGTAACTCTCAATCCTGATCAATTCCTCAAAGCATGAGAAAAATGAAAAAGATTTCTGAGTCTCACCCCTAGAACAACTAAATCAGAATTTCTTTTTTTAAAAGAAAAATTTTTTTAAAGAGAAAAGGATGGTGAGAGAGAGAGAATCAATCCTTATTCAGTTTTTCACATAGCTTTTGTTGCTCTGACTCTTAGTTGTGTATATGGGTGCTGGTGCTAGCGCTGTAACCACCGAGCCACCGCTCCAGCCCCTACATCAGAATTTCTGAGGGTGAGATGTAACATCGGTATTCTCTTTATTATGATACCTTTTTACAAACAATGTAATGTGCTCGTTTTAAGGGAACAGTTGTGATGTTTTGACAAATGTCTACACCTGTGTCACCACCACCATCTTCAAGATAGAAAACATCCCTGCCTATCCAGAAAGTTCCTTTGGCCCATTTGCTGTCAGTACTTCCAGGCTCATCCCCAAGCAACCACTGATCTGCTTTCTGTTACCGTGGATTAGCTGTGCCTTGTCTACAACGTCGTCTAAAAGGATTCATACAAGAAGTATTCTTTTCTTCTAGCTACATTGGGGTATCAGTGGTTTTTAAAAGACTCTCTGAGGGTGAGGGCTGGAGCCGTGGCTCAACAGTTACAGCACTTGCCTGGCATGCACGAGGCTTGGGTTCGAATTCCACCACCATATACACAATGAAGTATCAGAGCAACAAAAGTAACATGAAAAACTAAATAAAATTGATTCTTTCACATTGTCCTCTCTCTTAAAAAAAAAAAGACTCTTTGGGTGGTGTAGGGTTTTTTTTTTTGTTTTGTTTTGTTTTTTAAAGATTGGGGGACTGTGAGAGAGAGGAGAGAGACAGAGAGAAACAATTTTTTAAATTTACTTTTTCATGTAGCCTTCATTGCTCCGACACTTTGTTGTGTATGTCCTGCTGGGGTTTGAACCCATGAACTCATGCATGCCAGGCGAGTGCCGTAACCACTGAGCCACCCCTCCAGCCCCTCTCTGGGTGATTTTAATGAGAAGCCACAGAACAAACTGGATGATCTCTCAAAAATAATTAATAAATAAATAACCCTGATTTCATCTGCTAATCAACAGTTGTGATGCAAAGTCAAAAGCAACTTTGTGAAAGTTGCATTTTAGGAGAATTAAGTATGATTGCTGTCATTATGATAATGATATTGATATCTATTGAGTTTTTATCATGTGCCCAGGGTCCACGCTAAGTTGTTCATGTGCATTTTCTTACTCAAATCCTCACAGCCATTCAGGGGATAGATACAGTGCCAATATTACCCTTGAGAAAAAGAGGTGGAAACTGAGCCTTAGATTAAGTAACTCACTAGTTAAAGGCACTAGTAAGTGGTGGGATCAAGATTCCGATTTTCTGACTACAAACGAGACTGTTTTAACGAAGACTCTGTAAGGTGAAGCCTCAGCCCTGCTACTTTGGATGCACAGCATAAGAAGTAAGGCAAATGAATGTTTTCGGCTTGTGGATGAGGTCCAGCCGAGAAGAAGTGAAGTTAAACATACGCTTAGCAAGAAGGCACGAGCCGCTTAGCGCAGTGTGGAAAGTAAGCCAGCTTGATCCAAGAGCCAAAGGACAGTTCAGACAGGAGAAAGGGACTCTGTGCAAAGGCAGTGGGACAGGGGCTTCATCTTGTGCATCATCCAAGACTTACAGAAGAGAGAAAGCAAGAATAGCTCAACCCTGATTTCACTAAAGTGAATCATTTTCTCAGATTTCAAGCCAAAAAAAATCTATTTTCAGTTTTCAAAATATACATCACTGTCATTGTGAACGATGAACAATGAGCTTTATTGTGAAGCAGGGGAGTCTTCCCAAAGTCCCTGGCCAATCACAGACTATTACCCTGCTCTTTTTTTTTCTTTTTTAAGAGAGAGGGACAGTGAGAGAATCAATTTTATTTAGTTTTTCATGCAGCTTTCGCTACTCAGACACTTTGTTGTGTAGGTGGTGCTGGGCATTAAAGGCAAGCACTGTAACTACTGAGCCACCGCTCCAGCCCCTGTTACCCTGCTCTTGCAAGCCCTTTGGGTCCCAGGATTCTTGGAGGATTCTTGGTTTGCAGTCTGTGCTTCTTATAAATTTATCTGTGGTTAGGGAAAACAAAACACAGCAGAACATCAGCAGAATGAAACTGTATTTCTTCCTTAAGCGGCACTCGTCCGTGACACCCAAATCAAAGGCTTGTCAGCTGAGGTTCCCCTGTAAGAGGATATTAACAATTATTCCTTGATGGCTGGAAGCCAACAGGTTCCTATTCAAACACCAGTTGTCAGTGTCTGGCTGTCAAGCCAAAAGCAAGGCTTAGGCCTCTCTGCCTGCTGAGCTGTCTGTCCACTGGGTGACAGTGTTGATCTGTTGGAAAAAAATATGTTTTGTCCCTGGGCCAGAAAATTCCACGTCCCTAAAAGGAGAGACTACAGCCAGATGGCGTTCTGAGGGTGCGGGGAGCTGCTCTGCTTCGCTTCCAGAACCAGGCAGAATGGGTCCATGTTTTCTTTATCTTTCCAGGGAAAATGTGAAATGAAGAATTGTTCTGTTGTCATAGTAGGATCACCTTCTTTGGGCAAAGCACTACAGAGGACAGAACCTGCATTTGCCTGAAAAAGAAGCCAGGAGCTTGCTAAACATGATACAAGCACGCAACTGGAAATCATTCCACCTTGATTCATCGGGTGTTCACGTGCATGCGCGGGTACAGCCTGAGCATTTATCACCCAGGGCTCTGCAGATGGATGAGATTGTCACTGTGGAATGTTATTTCCAAAGTGCCAGGGCACAGCTTTACATAATTCTGTCTATTCTGACTTAATCCCTTGTATGAGAGTAAAAGCAGGAGGGTAAAACCTAAGTGCAGTGTATGATTCAGTGTGTTCACAGCACAGGAGAAGCTGGGAATGACCCGGCTCTGACCAGGTTGCCATTGCAAAGGAACAAGGCAGAATGTGAGTAAAGGATGAAGCAGAAAGTGAGCTGTAACTTTGCTTCAGGAGCTTGGAAGGTTGTTGATTTGGGCCACCTCCCCCAGAACAAAGTGGAGACCATGATTCAAAACACTGTGACTCTTCATCTTATTACAATGTTTTGTGAGCAATGAAATTAATATTAAGGTGGGGGCTTTGTTCACACTTTTTCTTTTTAAAGGGAGTGAGAGAAAGAGAATTAATTTAAAAAAATTTTTTTTTAATTTATTAGATGAATACGGAGTTACAATTCAGGGGGAAACATTGTCAAACAATCAAGAACAAATGTATATATGCTTAGTTATCCAGGGCTAATGCCATGTCATGGATGCCCAGCTTGGGTTCCCCATGTTGCTGTTTCCCCCAGAAGAACCCCTGAGTTAAATAGATCTCTCAAGAGAATTAATTTTATCCATTTTTTCATCTGTGTTTTGTTCTTCTGACAGTTGTGCATGTGGTACTGGGGCTCAAATCTGGCTCCTCACGCATCCCAGGCAAGCACCGTAACCGCTGCAGCCCCTCCATACTTTTTTAAATCAGGCTGAAAGACTAAAATAGAGCAGTTCAGGAGGCTGAGGCAGGAGGATCCCAAGTTCAAAGCCAACCTCAGCAATTTAGCAAGGCCCTGAGCAACTTAGTGAGACCCTGTCTCAAAATAAAAAAACAAAAACAAAAAACAGGCTGGGGATGTGATTCAGTGGTTAAGTGCCTGTTAGAAATAAAATTCATAAAAATTCTGAGGTGCTATAAGAAAATCAAACATGTGCCTGGAAGTGGGCAAGCGAGATAGAGGACTTCTGCAGAAGGGTGCGCTCACAAAGGGGATCTGATGAGCAAGCACACCTGGGTGGGCAGTCGCCTGCTTACTCCAACCTGATGCAATGCTACCCTTCACTCTGACTGGAGGAGCTCAGGGCTACAGTCTGTGCGACAGACTAATCTAAAATTGAAGCGGGTACAGAAAACAGCTTCAGGTGTCATGGGATATCTGATAGAGCATTTTGGATTATCTCTGACCACATGGTTCCTGACCTAAGGTGGTTTCCTTTTATATGCAAACCTTAAGTTAAGACTACATTCTGAGGGGCTGGAGCTGTGGCTCAGCGGGTAAGGCGCTTGCCTGGCGTGCACAAGAACACGGGTTCGAATCCCCGCAGCATGTATACAATGGAGTGTCAGAGCAACGAAAGGCACATGAAAAACTAAATAAAATTTGATTCTCTCTCAAGAAAAAAAAAGATTACATTCTGAAAATAGAACATCAGACTTCCTATTTCTCACAGCATCACTCCACTCCCTGGTTCTAAAAAAATAATAATAAATAAAAATTATTTTTAAAAAAGAGGAAAACAGGATACTAATTTTAAGAAAATCTATTGCAAAACATGTTTTAGTACCTAAAGCTTTCTCTTTCTCCTTTGCTTTATTTGATGTTATCTGGTCTAATATATTTATGCCAAATTAGGATCTTTGTATTTTATCAAACTTAATAAAAGTTTTGAGGTTTTTTTTTTCCCTAAGAGAGAGAGAGAAACAGAGAGAAACAATTCTTATTTAGTTTTTCATGTGACATTCGTTGCTCCGAGACATCTTTGTGTACGTGGTGCTGGGGTTCGAACCTGTGTACTCACTCATGCCGGGCAAGTGCCATAACCGCTGAGTCACTGCTCCAGCCCAAGTTTTGAGTTTTTTAATAACTAAGACTTTTGATTTTTCTTTATAAGAGAGAAAGAGAGAGTCAATTTTTACTTGTTTTTTTTTTTTCCATCTGTTTTTTTGTTCTTCTGACACCCAGTTGTGTATGTGGTGCTGGGGATTGAACTCCAGTCCCTGTGCATGCCAGGCAAGCGCTCCACTGCTGAGCCACTGCTTCAGCCCAAGACTTTTGATTATTAAATTGCAATGAAAGTGCAGTAGTGTTTTCTAGAAGAATTCCCGTTGAGTTCTGAGAACCTTACTTTGTGGGGTTTTAGTCCCTGAGACGTTATCGCAACGTGAGCAACACAGAACAAAGGGCCCTAAGAAGTTGGAGGCAAAGCTCTCCAGCTGTAAATCACTTCCCTGGCTCCGTCCTTTTGACACCTTCTGGCCTTTCCGGCTTTTACTGGCCACACCCTGACAGCGTGGGCTCACTTAATCAGGATAACTGCAGCCACAAGCATCTTTCTATTCTCTTCAGCGTGAGGGTTTTGGTGGTCCCCACCCTGCAGGGCTAAACCATGTCCTCAGCAGGGAGAGTGGAAGGGTTATGAGAGGAGGGCTTGGGCAGCAGAGAACTGGGACTCCCCAGAGGAGAGCAGTTTCTCTTGGGAAGCAATGCAAAACTGGTGGAGGCGCGTGCACTCTGAGGGGTGTGGGAGCACCCCTGTCTGCCCATCCTGCAAAGATGTGCTGATCCATTCAGCTCCGGGTTTCTCCTACCCTCTTAGTTTTCCCATCATGAAGGTCTCTGGAGCCTTCTGTGACTGCTCTGCAAGAAGCTGGCGCCACAGATTATCGGGTGGAGTTCTGCTGGGGTAGTGTGACTTTAAGAAATGCAGAAAAAAGCATAAAGCAGCTGGGCGTGGTGGCAGTGAAATCCCAGTGACTGGGGAGGTTGAGATCCTGGAAATCTTCCCCTTGTTAGTGCCAGATTCAAAAAGTGCTGATGTTGCTTTGCTGTCTCCACCATAGTACTTTTTTTATGAGTTTTTTTCTTTTTTAGTTTTAGTTTGTTTGCTTTTTTGCACTGGAGATCAATTCCAGGGGTACTTTACTGCTGAGTCACATCCCCAGCCCTTTCTATTTTCTATTTTGAAACAGGGTCTCACTAAGTTGCTTAGGACCTCACTAAGTTGGGGAGGCTGGCTTTGAACTTGCAGTTCTCCTGCTTCTAGTCCCTGGAATTACAGGCATGCACCACTGCTCCCAGCCATCATTGCATCATAGGTGTGTGTGTGCATAAGAGAGAGTTAATTTTGTTCACCTGTTTGTTTTTTTAAAGAGAGAGGGACAGTGAGACAGAAAAAGAGCGAAACAACTTTATTTAGCTTTGCATGTGGCTGTCGTTGCTCCAACACTTAGTTGTGTACATGGTGCTGGGGTTTGAACCTGGGTCCTCGTGCCAGGCAAGCGCCGAAACCGCTGAGCCACTGCTCCAGCCCCTGTTCACCTTGTTTTTGCATCCACTTAGTTGTGTATGTGGTACTGGGGATTGAACCCCGGTTCCTCAGGCATGCCAGGGAAGCACTCTACCACGGACCACTGCTCCAGCCCCCACTGTAGGGTTTTGAAAACTAGGAAGAGAGTCCCTTTCTTGGCCAGTATGACTATAGACATAATCACTAGACCAAACAACCTTTTCTTTAAGAAAGAGGGGATGGTGAGAAAGAGAGAAAGAAAGAAGGAATTTTTATTTAGTTTTCATGTGACTTTCATTCCTCGAACACTTGGTTGTGTACATGGTGCTGGAGTTTGAACCCCTGTACTTACTTGCACATGCCACACAAGCACCGTAAAGTAACTGCTGAGCCACCACTCCAGCCCCCAACCTTTTCTTTTTAATAGTCAAGTAATCAGCATTGCTTCATGAAAACATCCTAGTCTTTAGTGTTCGTAAGAATGGAATACCGCCAAGCGCAGTGGCTCACACCTGTAATCCCAATTACTTGGAAGGCTGAGGCAGGAGGACTGCAGGTTCAAGGCCAACCTCAGAAACTTAGTGAGGCTAGCCTAAGCAACTTAGTGAGATCTGGTCTCAAAAGAAAAAAAAATAAAAAGGGCACAGTGGTAAAGCACTTCTGGGTTCAATACCCAGTACGGTGGGTGGGGGAGAATGGAATACTATTAGACTATTTAGGATGGATGCAAGAAAGTACTGCCAGAAAAAAAATTTAAGTGCATTTAAAGTAATAAAAAGTATTTAAAGGAGAATGCTCCTTATGTACAATGTGTTCATAGTGAAAATAATCCAGTGCTGTCATTAGTTACAAAGTTTTGCAACCTGTTTTATTTATTTATTTATTTATTTTTATTTAGCAACATATTTTAATCTCCCGAGACCCTCAGTTCTGAATCTGATCTCTTTAGTGTAGGGACTCTGCTCTTCTGTTTTTTGCATTGTTTCCATTAGCTACCGAACCAATATGTGTACAGTTGAATGGTGATAAAGAATGAATTTAGAGTTGGGCGCATAGAGCAGTGATAGAGTGTTTGCCTAGAATAAGTGAAGCCTGAGGTTGGATCCTTAGCATCAAAAAAAAAAAAATGTGGCTTTTATTGCTCCAACACTTAGTTGTGTATGTGGTGATGGGATCCCACATCCTTGCATATACCAGGCAAGTGCCGTAATTGCTGAGCCACAGCTCCAGCCCCAACAGTGGTCTTTATTTAAGGTCCAAATGCCTAAATTTTAGAGAAATTTTTTTAAAATCTTAAAATCAAAATCTTTTTAAAATAATAAATATCTTTAAAGAGCATTTTCCTTCCTGATCTCATGATTTTCTTTTTTGGATTTGACTTAAATTTAGTATAAATGACTGATCACACATGTTGAAGAACCTGTTTTAGTTTCTAAAGCATTCTGTGTACCTCATTCTGTATATGTCACACTTATAATAATTCAATGTGGTCAGCAAACCAAGAGTCATTCATCTCTTCCTGACTGGGGAGGCTGAGTCTGAGCAGTGCAATGGTTCACCCAAGATCATGCAGTTAATCAGTCCTGGAGCGGAGGTGACAACTTCCACTACCTACTCATTCTACTACACATCAGAAACTAAAGGAAAGCAATGTAAAGTGCTCCAGCCAACATGAAAAACAGTATAGAGGTAACTAAGAATTTAAACAGAAGTTGGGAGCTTTGGAGGCTAAGGAAGGAGGACCCTTTGAGCCTAGGAATTTGAGGCCAGTCCAGGAAATATAACAAGACCCTCTAAAAAAAAAAAACAAACAAAAATTCAACATAGGATTATCATGTGACATAAAAATTCCACTTTTGGATGTATTCGTAAAAGAATTGAAAGCAAGAACTCAAAACAAATATTTGCCTCAGGGAAGCATTAATTTATATAACCAAAAGGTGGAAACAACCCAAGTGTTCATTGAGGAATGGAGGGATCATCAAAGTATGCTGTATATACATACAATGGAATACTATTCAAATTTTTAAGAGAATAAAGTTTTGACACATGCTATAACAGGGATGAAACTTGAAGACAGCGTCCTTAGTGAACTATGTCATACTCAAAAAAACAAATAACTGTATGATTCTCTATATACAAGGAACCTAGGAACAGTTGCATTCATAGAAAATAGGAGAGTGATGGCAGGAGCTAAGGGGTGGGTGTGGGGAGTTATTGTTTAATTGGCATGGAGTTTCATTTAGGAAGATGAGAGAGTCTGAGGTAGATCGTGATGAGGGCCGCACAACAATGTGAATATTTAATGCCCTTGAACTGCACACTTAAAAACAGTTAAAATGGGGCTTTGGGTTGTAGCTTAGGGGAAGAGTGCTTGCCTAGCATGCGTGAGGCATTGGATTTGATTCTTAGCACTCATAAAAATAAATAAATAAGGGCATTCTGTTCATCTACAACTAAAAATTTTTAAAAATAGTTTAAATGGAAAATTTTGGTTACATGTATATTCTAGCACAATAAAGAAAAAATTGTAAAAGGAGAGGTTGTGTATACATCCACAAGGGAGCTTCACTCAGCCGTAAAGAATGACATCATGGCATTTGCCGGTAGATGGATGCCCTGGAGAACATCACGCTCAGTGAAATAAGCCAAACCCAAAAAGCCAAAGGTTGGACGTTTTTTTCGTTTCTTTTTTCTTTCTTTAAAGAGAGAGGGACAGGGGTTGGGGATTTAGCTCAGTGGCAGAGCGCTTGCCTAGCATGCTCAAGGCCCAGAGTTCGGTCCTCAGCCCTGAAAAAAAAAAAAGAGGGACAGTGAGAGAGAGAGAGAGAGAGAGAGAGAAAATCAGTCTTATTTAGTTTTTCATGTGGCTTTTGTTGCTCCAACATTTCGTTGTGTATGTGGTGCTGGGGTTCCAACCAGTGTCCTCCCGCATGCCAGGCAAGCACTGTGACCGCAGAGCCACTGCTCCAGCCCCACCTTTAAATAATAATAATCTCTTTAAAGGCCCTGACTCCAAACACACTCATATTTGAGGTGCTGGAAGTTTGGGCTTCAAGCAATCCAGTTCCTAACACCACTTATGTGACAGCTGCCTTGGAGTAGAGAAGTTTGAGGGGGAAGCAGGAGGCCCAAGGAAAGAGAAAAACAGTGTAATGACTCTGACCCAACTTTCCTACGCACATATACGATACACCTCAGTGACCCTCGCCATTATACACATCCACAAGGCACGAATTTTAAATCTAAGTGAACAGCAGAAAGTTCAGCAGAGCAGAGGGAAGCGAACAGGGCAAGGTGAAGTACTGTGGTTTGGGGGGAGGCTACGTGGGAATAGCAGCAAACCTTGATTCTAGTCCTAGTCTGCCTCTCACTTGGGAATCTGGGGGGACTGTATCACAGGATCTCTAGAGAGCCTGCAGCTAACAGTCGAATCAGGAAAATGCATGTTATGGGGGCTGATGGTTGAGTTTTTCTGGAAAATGCACACATCCCTCAGGCAAGTGAGAGAGACTGCGATGATTCGGTGCTTTCAAAGCTAACCTAGTTTAGCAGGCATTTAAAACAATGAGGCAGAGGGGTGATCAAATGTAAGTCAATGAGATCTCTACCTGTTGCTTGCAGGGTTGATGTGGGAAGGCACGCTCAAATGAGAAATGCATGTTTAAATGAGAAGATGCATGAAAAAGCTATTGGAAAGCAAAACAATGCTAAGTCATTATTTTGTGGGCCTGGGAGTTACACTCCCATGTGAATGTATAGCTCAGTCTTTAGGATTTTGCCTAGTGATGGTGGTGGTAAAAATGATGATGCATGGGCGAGGTGTGGTGGGGCACAACTGTAGTTCCAGTTACTTGGGAGCCTGAGACTGAAAGATGGTAAATTCAAGGCCAGCCTAGGCAACTTAGCAAAGCCTATCTCAGAATAAAATTAAAATGGCTGGGGATGTAGATCAAAGTAGAGCACTTTCCTAGCATGTTTGAGTCCCTGGGTTCAATCCCCAGTAGAAGAAGAAGAAGAAAGAAGAAGAAGGAAGAAGGAAGAAGGAAGAAGAAGAAGAAGAAGAAGAAGAAGAAGAAGAAGAAGAAGAAGAAGAAGAAGGAAGAAGGAAGAAGGAAGAAGGAAGAAGGAAGAAGGAAGAAGGAAGAAGGAAGAAGGAAGAAGGAAGAAGGAAGAAGGAAGAAGGAAGAAGGAAGAAGAAGAAGAAGAAGAAG
Organism: Aplodontia rufa; assembly: GCA_004027875.1. Taxonomy (NCBI): domain Eukaryota; kingdom Metazoa; phylum Chordata; class Mammalia; order Rodentia; family Aplodontiidae; genus Aplodontia; species Aplodontia rufa. The sequence goes on from PVKS010018968.1 coordinate 35,336, forward strand.
AAGAAGAAGAAGAAAAAACTAGTGGGGATAGTATGTGGATGTATGTAGGGATGGAAGTTTAAATGGGTTACTCAGCTATGTTGGTCCATTTCTTAAAATCATTACCTGAGTGCTGGGTGTGATGGTGCACACCTGTACTCCCAGGGACTTGGGAGGCTGGGGCAGGAGAATTGCAAGTTCAAAGCCAGCCTCTGCAATTTAGGGAGGCTTTAAGCAACAAAGTCAGACCCTGTTTCAAAATAAAAGATAGAAAAGCCTGGGGATGTGGCTAAGTGGTTAAATACCCCTGAGTTCAATCCCTGGTACCAAAAAATAAAATAAAAAACTACCTAAGCTACAGCTTTCCCTCCCTTTGTCTTATCCTCTCTCAAATCATTAGTCTCCAAACCTGACTGCCCACTGTGGCTCTCTAAAATCTATATCAGGCCTCACCCTCTGGAGGTTTTTGGGCAGTGGGTTGGGGTGGAGCCTGAGTATCCATTTTCTAACAGACCCAGTGTGATTTTCATTATACAACAGAAGGTTAAAAGCAAGCCAATTTGCCCCACCTCTAAAAAGAGATTAGGGTAGTTCAACTCAGGTCTGCTTCCTTTTCCATCTGAGTTTGCTCTGCATGACCTCAGCTGGGGCTTTGAAAACAGTGAAGACGCCTGGTGGTGGCAGCGCATACCTGTAATCCCAGCTACAGTATTTCACTTCATAATCCTCACAGATTTTATGCCAATTTTTAAAAAGTGGGGTGCAACCATCATGTGAAGCTTTATTTATTTATTTTAAAGAGAAAATAGGGACAGTGAGAGAAAGAATCCATTTTATTTAGTCTTTCAAGTGGCCTTCCTTGCTCTGACACTTTGAACCCACATCCTCACACATGCCAGGCAAGCGCTGTACCACTGAGCCACCACTCCAGCCCCTCCTCTACTCTGTTTTTGTATGAGTGGGACTCTTCAGGATCCTTGGGAGGGAGTGTTTTGGGGCCTCCACTTGCTGTACTAACACATATCCCTCTGGGGGTCTCTACTTAACTGAAGGAGTTGCTGCTCTCTGGAAGCATCGTTGAGGTGGAGTGGTAAGTTCTTTAGCCAATAGTTAGAATCTTTTTGCTTTTATTTAGTCATTGGGTCAATATTTGGTCAACACAGGCTAATCTATTTAGTTGGAGAGAGCAGTGAAGGGACCAATGGCTCAGCTGGAGTTGTTTGGAGAAGTCTCTCAATTCCTGGAATAATGGTATAACTGCTGTATTTAAACATTTAAACTCTCACCACAGTTAACTGGATTCCTCAACTAAACCCTAAGAAACCCTTCTGAGTTTACACAGTGCTTTTGCAAAGATTTTCCCAGCAACCTGATAAGCAGCAGGAATTTAGACATCGAGGCAGCGGCATGGGGAGAATGGCCAAAGAAACAAGAGTAGCTGTTTTAATATGCGAGTGAACAATGCCCAGAGGAACGAATTGCCCATTTGACTAATTCCTTTGAGGGATCCTGTGATTAAACTCTGCAGGCTGAGGGGGACGTGAAGGTGCGTGAGTAGTAATTAGGACTCTTGTGCATCCAGGAGGGTGTGCGGGAATGTGTGCTTATATGTGGTGACCTATGCAAGGGAGAGAGAGACACCGGACACAATATGTAGAACCAACATCGAATTTGAAGACAAAGAACCTTTTGGGAGAATCTAATCTATACAAATGACACAATTTCTTTTTAATTAGTTTTTTTTGCTGCAGTGCTGGGGATTGAACCCAGGACCTTTTGCAGGCCAGGCGAGCACTCAACCACTGAGCCATATCCCCAGCCCTAGAACCTAGTCTATTATTTCAATTTTATTTATTTATTATTCTGTTTTGGTGCTCTTGAGCTATCTAATTCACCCAAACCACTTTTCTCATCTAAGAAATGGGGATACTTCTCTCAAAGGTGATTGTTTGGTGTTTTTGTTTGTTTTGATTTGACCAAGGTCACTCAATAAATGTGCGTCAAATGAAATATGCTATTGGTTACCATCTATCAACAAAGAAAATACTGAGAAATCATACTTATTTGGCTTTTTAAAAAAACATTTTTTATAGAACTTACATTTTCAAAACCATATTTAGGGGACTGGAGTAGTGGCTCAGCAGTTATGGCGTTTGCCTGGCATGCACAAGTACACAGGTTCAAACCCCAGCACCCACGTACACAACTAAGTATCTGAGCAACGAAAGCCATGTGAAAAACTCAATAAAAATTGATTCTCTCTCTCTCTCACTGTCCTTCTCTTAAAAAAAATTATTCCTAGGATACCCTTGGACATGTAATAAATAAAAAAGAAATGCAAACCTTAAAAAAGCAATAAATAGCTCAGTGTGGTGGCGCAAGCTTGTAATCTTAGCAACTTGGGAGGCTAAGGCAGCAGAATCACAGGTTCAAAGTTACCCTCAACAATTTAATGAGGCCCTAAGTAACTTAGCAAGATCCTGTCTCAGAATAAAAAATAAAATGGGTTGGGGATGTGGCTCAGTGACAAGGTGGCCTTGGGTTAAATCCCCAGTAGAGAAAGAAAAAGAGAGAGAGAGAGAGTGAGTACAAAAGAGAGTAAATAAATACAATTTGCATCCTGCCCAGTGTACAGGGTGAAAGTGATCAGAACTGGACAGTTACTCCACTGAAAACGCTTTCACTTTGGTGACTGGAGGAGCTCAACAGGAACACTGTTCTGTTTATTAACTAGAAAAAAAAAATCCTTAAATAGAACATCTGCAGAGCAGTCACAACTTGGCCAACATGTGTTTTCATAACTGCAACCAGAACACAGTGTACAAAAGAGCTTTTCTGTTCCAGGATAATCTTTAAGCACTGGCTCCCTATGGGAACAGTGGAGGCTGAGCAAGTTGGAGAACATCATGACTTACAAGGAATGCAGGGACCCGGGAAGTGGACCCAAGCACAGAGGAACCATGAAGCATCAGGCAAAAACTCTCCAAAAACAGCAGCCAATATTGGTGTGAGCATTTGTCATGGATTAACCTCATCATCATTGCTACCCCATAAGCTGGGTCTCTAACTCACAGGTGGCTGTGCCTGGTAGGGTGAAGATGTATGAAGTTGGAATTTTAGAACAAGATATGGAATCAGGAAAGAGCCATTTATTATGGTGGTGGTAATTAGTGATTTACTATTATGCTTCCTTTTTGCTGAAACCTGTCAATGGCCTTCTACAATAGGAATAATCATCCTCTAAGAGTGAGGAAACTGGAGTCGTGGGAGGCGACCACACAGGTCAAGTGGCGAAGACTAGTTGACTCCAAATCAAGTGTTCTTTGCAATGTCTCAGCAAAACCTCAAGCTTCAGTCTTATTTTAGGGCACCCAAAGAACTGGACACCCCCAAGGTCCTAACAAATTTTTTCAGTCCAGTGTCATTTGGCATCTGCTCCTATTGCACCACTGTGTGACCTTTCAGGTGTCATGTCCAAATTTGTTTATTTTTTAGTTCTTGGTTTTAAAAATATCTCTGCAACATTTTGTGCTATTGACCTTGCTGTTGTAAATCCTCAACTCCTCTGGCTTCTGGGTGACATGTCCTAATACTATCCCTCTTACCTTCTGGGTTTTCTATAACAAGATTAGGCTGGATATTAGTATAGGATGATCCCCTTCCCGCCCATCACAAAGGGTCAGAGCCAACATCCCTGTAACAAAAGAAAGGATGTGGGGCTGGAGCGGTGTGAGGACTCAGGTTCGAACCCCAGCACCACATACACAACTAAGTGTTGGAGAAATGGAGGCCAGATGAAAAAATAAAATTGATTCTCTCTCAAAGAGGAAGAAAAAAGGACAGGATAGCAACAGAGAAGAATAACAAATGAAGACCCTAAGAACCAAGGGAGAACTATCCATTTTTTTTTTTTTTT
>PVKS010018969.1:0-38084 GCA_004027875.1 Aplodontia rufa
GCCTTGACGAAGTTCAGAAATGGTCCTTTGAACCTCATCCTTTCTAGAGTTTTGAACATAAAAGGGTGCTGGATTTTATCAAAGGCCTTTTCTGTATCCATTGAGATGATCATATGGTTTTTGTCCTTGATTCTGTTTAAGTGGTGAGTTACATTAATTGTTTTGCATATGTTGAACCACCCCTGCATTACTGGGATGAAGCCCACTTGATCATGATGGATTATTTTCTTGATGAGATTTTGAATATGGTTTGCTAGCACTTTATTAAGGATTTTTGCATCCAAGTTCATAAGGGATATTGGTCTGTAATTTTCTTTTCTTGATGTATCCTTGTCAGGTTTTGGTATCAGAGTTAGGGTTGCTTCATTAAAAAGAGGATGGGAGCATTCTCTCCTTTTCAATTTGTTGAAATATCTTAATAAGGAGAGGAGTTATTTCTTCCTCAAAAGTGTGGTAAAAATCAGTGGAGAAGCCATCAGGTCCTGGGCTTCTTTTCTTTGTTAGACTTTTAATTGCAATATGAATTTCAGTGCCTGTGATTGGGCTATTTAGGAATTCAATATCCTCCAGAGTCAATTTAGGGATGTTGTATGTGTCAAGAAATTTATCCATTTCTTCCAAGTTATCTAATTTTGAGGCGTATAGGTTTTCAAAATATGATCTTATAATTTGTTGGATTTCCATGGGGTTGGTGGTGATCATTCCCTTTTCATTGAAGATTTTATTGATTTGTTTCATTTCTCTCCTTCTTTTGGTTAGATTTGCTAGGGGCCTATCTATCTTGTTTATTTTTTCAAAATACCAGCTATTTGTTTCATCACTTCTTTTTGTTTTCAATTTCATTGATTTCGGCTCTGATCTTGATTATTTCCTGTCTTCTGCTGGCTTTGGGGTTAGATTGTTCTTCCTTTTGAAGGTCTTTGAAATGAAGCATAAGCTTATTTATTTGGGATCTCTCTTCATTTTTAAATTGGGCCCTCAGTGCTATGAATTTTCCCCTTAGGAAAGTTTTCATGCTGTCCCAGAGGTTTCGATATGTTGTGTCTTCATTTTCATTCTCTTCCAAGAATTTTTAGATTACTTCTCTCATGTCTTGTTCGATCCATTCTTCATTTAATAGGGTATTATTCAATCTCCATGAATATGTGTGTTTTCTGTTATGATTATTGCTGTTGATCTCTAGGGTCATAGCATTGTGGTCTGAAAGGACACACGGGATGATGTCTACTTTTTTATATTTGCTGAGATTATCTTTATGAACCAGAATATGGTCTATTTTGGAAAAGGATCCATGTGCTGCAGAGAAGAAGGTGTATTCCACTAACTTTGGATGGAAAATTCTCTATATATCTATTAAGTTCGTTTGGTTTATGGAGTTATTTAGGCTGGAGATTTCTTTATTGATTTTTTGTTTTGATGATCTGTCTGTTGGTGACAGTGGAGTGCTGAAGTCTCCCAGCATTATTGTGTTGTGATCCATGAGTGGTTTGATGTCATGCAGTAATTTCTTCATGTAGTTGGGTGCATTGTTGTTTGGAGAATAAATATTAACTATGGTTATTTCTTCCTGTTGAAGGGTTCCGTTTAGCATTAACTAGTGGCCTTCTTTATCTCTTTTCATTGATTTATGTTTGAAATTTACTTTGTTGGATATAAATATAGTGACACTGTCTTGTTTTCTTGGGCCATAAGCATGGTAGATTTTTTCCATCCTTTCACCCTTAATCTGTGGATGTCTTTGCCTGGTAGGTGAGTTTCTTGTAAGTAGCATGTGGTTGGATTTTGTTTTTTGATCCAGTCTGCAAGTCTGTGTCTTTTGAGTGGTGGATTTAGACCATTCACAATCAGTGTTAAGATAGAAGTGTGTAATTGAATTGTAGTCATTGTGTCTTATTTAGCTAGTTCTGTGGTTGCCTTGGTTAGTTCTTGCTGGGCGATACTTTCACTGAATTTCTTCAGTTTGTTAGTTTTGGGTATCAGTTGCTTGTTCTTCTGTATGGAGTATTTCCTTGAGAATTTTTTGTAGGGAAGGTTTTCTGTTGACGAATTCTGCCAGTTTTGTTTTATCATGGAATGTTTTTATTTCTCCATCAAATTTAAAGCTGAGCTTTGCTGGGTATAGAATTCTAGGCTGCATGTTGTGGTCATTTAAACATTGAAAGATGTTATTCCAAGACCTTTTTACTTCCAGCATTTGGGTTGAAAAGTCACAGACAATTCTTCTTAGCTTGCCTCTGAATGTGATTTGGCGTTTCTCCCTTGCTGCTTTTAATATAGTTTCCTTGGTGTCTCTGTTGTACATTTTGAATATGATGTGTCTTGGTGATTTTCTCTTTTGATTAGGCCTATTGGGTGTCCTGTAAGCTTCTTGGATGAGCATGTCAGATTCTATTTTTATGTGGGAAAAGTTTTCTTTCACAATCTCTTTGAGAATATTCCTCATACCATTGGTGTGTTTCTCAATTTCTTCCTGCATTCCGATTACTCTCAGATTGTTCCTTCTCATTTCATCCCAGACATTCTTGAAATACTGGTCATGATCTCTTAATTGTTTTTGTTTTTTGGTGTCAGTGAACTCTAGCTCGATCATCCCATCTTCATTATCGGAAGTTCTTTCTTCAAGAGCAGAGATTCTATTTTCTACTGAAGTTAATCTATCATTGAATTCTTGCATGGTTCCTCTCATGTCATTGATAGCAACTTTGAGGTCTGTAACTTCCTTTTTGAGAGAATCTAATTCTTTAATGATCGAGTCTTAATTCTTGAGTTTTCTCAGTTATTCCCTTCATTATCTCTTTTAAGTCCTTGTTCCTTTTTATTATCAGCTCATTGATATATTATTCTAGATTTTCATCCCGATCCCTGGCCATAGTCCCCTTACTAGGGGAGTTTTAGGATTGATGTGAACCTCTTTGAGTTTGATTCCTCATGTCTGAAGAGATTCTTCTCTGTTATTTGCCAGGTGAATCTAGGCAACACTTGAAGCTATAGATATTAAGAGTGTCTCTGGCCCTTAATGAAGTTAAGTTTCTTAATGGAACCTTGGAACTACAATCAGTAAGGGAGTCTCTGGGACCTTTGGGAGGAGAAGTTCACTTTGCTTCCTGGTTTTGATATGACTGTCACTCAGTCTGCGGTTATGTGATCTCACAGAGTGGACTGTGGTGTCTTCAGATTCCTGGGATTTCTAGGAGGAGCTTCCAATGAAGAGGATTGATTCTGGAAAGCCCTGAAGTTTGCTGGCTTCTCAGGGGAGCTGCAGCCAGGGGGCTTAATGAGCAGGGAGCCTGGCTGATTTCTATTCTCCCTCTGCTGTGAGAGGCATACACTGTCTCTTGTGTCAAAACACGTGTTCCTCCTGTCTAGGAGGAGTGGACAGGAGAGGGAATTGCTCCCTCTTTTTAGCACAAACTGAAGACCTCCTAAGAAGGGTGGAGTCTGGGGCTGACCTAGACCTTCTTTTCCTGGATGAGACTGAAGCCTGTGGTGATTTCCTGGTGCACTTATTCTAGACTGCTCTAAAAGCAAGAGAGAGCTGTCTCCTGGGGCTCAGATGGTGGCCCAGCTTTCCCGTGGAGCTGCGAATTCCACTGGGCTCCTCAGCCTGAGATTCCCAGCTCAGCTCTCATCTCCCACAGAGTGTGAGCTCAGCGGGTGGCTGCAGCTGCGAGCTTGCTCGCCTGACGCTGTCCCGAAGATGTTTTTATAAGGTACGGCTCGGAGCCTTGAGCTAGTATGGAATCGCAGTGATACTTCAGCTTCAAGCTGCAGCATTGGCTGCTGGCAGTCCAGCCCGCTGGCAGCCCCGCCCTCTGCCATCTCTCCCAGCCTCTGTCACTGTCGCCCGCAGCCCTCCCTCCGGTGGAATGTAATCTGAAACAAAAATGTTGCATTTCTGCTTCTCTGGCAGGGTGGATAAATTCCCTTTTTTTTTTCTCTCCATGCTCTGTTCAGGCTCCCTAGTTTGCTGGTCCACTCGCTGCTGCCATATCAGCCGCGCCAGCGTCAGGTAAACAACTCCGCAATGGCGCTAACTTTAAAGCACCCCAACTTCTCTGCTGTGGGGAGTGCAGGGTGCTGGAATCCTCCACCACTTCACTTGCCAGCCAGCCGTGCAGAAGTGGCAGGTGAACAGAGACTGCTGTAGTGCTATATTTAAAGCACAGCGGCTTTTCCGTGGGGTTGAATTCCCGGGCTGCTAGCCTCCTGCCCCACTCCCAGGCGGCGGCTGCCCGCCTCGTCCAAGCCCAGACAGAAAAAAATGGAAAACCACTCGTTACTTCCAAGTCTCTGGTCCTCAAATCAATTGAGCAAATTAGTATTGGGGTTTCAAGAAGCTACTTCCCCCAAACGCACCTCAAAAATCTGGGAATGAACTGAGGATTTTCGGTCCAGATTCAGAGCTGCTAGGGACAGGCATCTGTCTTCAAGTTGCCATCTTGCCGGAACCTTCGCCATCTGGCCGGAACCTTCACCATCTTGCCAGAACCTCTAAAAATAACTTTAATAAAGCAAATGATGAAATTTTCCAGAACTTGAAACCACTGCAAAAAGGAAAATTGAAAAGCAGGTTACTTATTCTTTCAACATTATGTAGTATTCCCAATCCTGGTAAGTCTTAAGGAAATGCACTTTGCTCGACTCACTGTTTATTGTTGATCATAGTAGTCCCAGATTTAGTAAAATAGCATGTTAATTTGTGGATTTGTGTACTCCAAAAATGTAAACAACTTCTTTTTATGCAGAAAAGTAAGGGTTATGGTTTATGACGGTATAAGTTATTGAGCAGATTTATATCACACTCAGAAATTTTTGGTAGTTTTCTTTTATTTAATTGCCCATAAACACCTGAAATGCTTTTTCAACCTGTCTTAATATCCTGCCTTTGTCCTCATTAAAATCTTGTTGAATATTTTGTTTTTGAAATTTTGATAATTAGGAGAGCTATAATTTTGCCTTTTTGAAAATTATGATTTAAAACTCACATCAACATATATTCTCTTCCTTATGCTTATGTTTCCAAAATGCCTCTGACAATGTATCGACCATTCATTACCTCTACATATTATCATCTTGTCAGCCTTCTTTAGTAGGCTGTCGCCTTTCAAGTAAATGTAGGCTATGTTTCCATATTGTTTGGAGACATTTGGATAAATGTTAGTTACCCTCAATTATCACAACACAATGGAAAATTTGCAAAAAAGTGCAGTACTGTTTAAAAAAATCATTAGGGAAAAATTAATTGAAAACAGCACTAAATGATCATTGCTTCATAGCTCATATCCTGTTTCAAAGGATTATAAACTGTTTGCCTTGATAATCAAATGAATCCTGAATATTTTTCTGGAAGGATGTTTGGTTATTATTCTCTTGGTTTGGTCTTTGAGAGGAATCTCTTATTTAGTATCACCCATAACCACATATGAGAAATGAATTTGAAAGGAAGCATATCTGTGCTGCTATGCTAAGTCCTTTATCATCTTGGTTCCTGCTGGTGTGTGTGTGTGTATGTCCCCACTTATGTGGGGAGACTACGTGTGAAGGGTGTCATAATTGCTAAGTGGAAGAACATTCATAATCTCTTAACCTCAGAAACAGGTAAAACGACTCCTGTAAAGGCAGATACTCTTGGGTCGTGTTTCCTGATTCTAGAGCAGGAACGTGGAATATCTGTTTCCTAGCAACAGTTCTCAGTTGTGTGTTACTTCACTAGACCTCAATTTAATGACCTCCACTGAGGCATCTGCTTTGAACAATTTGAGACAGTGGTTTGGAATAGAGAGGCATAATCGGCCCTTCTTTCTGGTATCTGCACTTACACAATAAAAATAATTGTTTCCTATCTCACCCTGACAGTACATGACAGGAGATTCATGGAAAGGACCCAGGGGAATCTGACTTTTTTATTTCATATCTTAATCTTATTGCCAAATTGTTTTCTTTTTTTCCTCAATTCTGCTTATACTAACAAGCTTTTTATTAAATAGTGCAGCTTTTTCATCCTTACAAGGCTCCAGGTTAGTTCACTCAGCTGTCCTTGAAGATTAGTCAAGGCCAAAAGTTTTTTAAAATTATTCTATTTGAACCTGTTTGTTTTTATTTTATGATGTTACCAATTATATTCAGTGATACACAGCTAAAAACCACTCTAAAATTCTAACTTTTCCATACCAAATGCCATAATCCCCAAAGTTATATGAGTGGCTTTTCTTGCAAAGTACAGCAGACAATATTTGTCCATTTGTTTAATAACACACAATAAGGACTACTGCTTTTCTCCCTTGGATTATTATGATAACCATTCTCAGACTACGTAGGCAATTTTAAAGTTTGCCACTTTCTGATATGAAATTTCATCGGCAATTGGGATAGGTACTGAAAGATAGTAGTATGTCCACAATGGAATTTTTTTCCTGCATTGTCTTAATTCATTTGTTAACACAGCAGAACTTTATTTTTCACAGTTCTGGGAGCTGGGTTATACAAGAGTAAGGGACCGGCAGACTCAGTATCTGACAAGAATTCATTTATGGATTAACAGTTGGCCCTTTCTCATGTTACCTCCACTTGGCGTAATTGGTAAAGCAGTTGGTCTGGAGCCACTTTCATAAGGGCATTAATTGCATTCATAAAGCAAATCATCACCTAATCCACTCCCCAAAGACCCTGCCTCCTGACATTATCACCTTGGGGAGTTAAAGTTTCAACATAAATTTTGGAGACACCAACATTCACACCATAGCATTTATCATATTGCGTATTTCTTAGACATACTGGGTTTTCAAAGCTTTTATGTGCAGAATTATCACCTATTTTATGGTTGTTATTTCTTTAATCACCAAGTTAATCTGGTCTTTTCTACAGCTCAGTAGATGATGTTTTGCTTTCTATTATTAACGTGATACTAACATACAGCAGTGACCTCGTCCATTTACAGCTTCCACATAAACTACAACTTTTTTTGTAAGATGAAAGTGAAGGAGACAGAGATACGGAAAGAGAAGGACAGATAAAGAGACTGTCTGAACACTTTGTTTCAAGACACACACACACACAAATTATCCACGAATAAGGTGCTAATCAAACATCATGAAAATAAACATTCCAGATTTAGTCTTAGTCTTTTTTGTGAACTCTTCCATTGAGTTTAAGAGATTGAGAAGACAATAATTCCCCTATATCATGGCCATGCTGAGTCCAGTTATGTCTTGATATTTTATGTCCACATATTTCAGTAGAAATATTCTCAGAAACTTTGGATTTTGGATCAGTTGGTATGTAAAAATATCTCTCTCTACAGCTCTCTACATTGAGTTTGAAGGGTGTGAATTACTGAGAATATTGTCAACAACCTAACTCCCATAAACTAAGAGCTGATTCAGTCTATAAATACTACGTTCATACTTGAGAGAAAAAAGGTATTGAAAAAGGATGCTTTTGAAGTTCATTTGACTGTCCTATGCTAACATCACTGTATATTGCAGAAGGATAGTTTTTTTATTAAGAAATTTATAGGAAAATTCTTGCAAATTCAAATGTCACAGCTAATATAAATGCATTTTTAATTAACTCTCTCGGAAGACTCAAATCTCCCTTTTTCTTTAACCTTATTTTTCTGATTTCTAATAGCTTTCTTAACATGACTGGTGTGATTATGAGTTGGAGTTCAATATACATTCACATACTGCTTCCTCTTTCTCCTATATCTGTAATGGAGTGATTCATATTAAAAACTTCAGAATGTTTTTGTGAAGGGAACTGAAAAAACATAATAATGAATTTAAATATAAAAAATAAACCAAAGAAGCTAAATTAAAATATGAATGTGATTAGAAAATAGAATATGCAATATGAATCTCATGTTTAATATTTTATGTGATATAAGTCCTTCAAACTTTGCTTAAAATCATATTATAAATTAGTTTCCTACCATTGAATAATAGCAAAGGTTCCTGGCCTATCATAATTACTCACTATTTATTGAAATGATTTGCTATCATAAGGCAGAAACTAGCTAATATTTAACCAAATCTGCTTTCTCTACCTCTTGATTGTAGACATGAATGCAGTTCTCCAGATTCCTGGTTGTGACAATGCAACATAGGTTCTGGTCATAAAGTAAGAGTAAAGTAAGTGGTGTGCTGCTGTCAAATATAACCCATTAAAATGTTTTCTCATTTCATGATGATTTTGAAGACGTGGTGAAGATATTCCAACTAAAAAATAGAACAACACTAGGTCCCTGAATCTCCATTATGAGAATTGATTGCCAATCTGGAGCACAAGTACTAGACAGTTGCAATTTTGAAGTCACTGAAATTTTGATAGATTACAGCAACTATTGTTATCTTATCTGACATAGACACAGTTAAAAAATTAAAAAATCCTATTACTCTTTACTAGAAGAAATAAATAATATCCTTCAGAGCAAAGTAAGCACTCACTATCAACCCTTAGATGTATACAATTCTCTGTGAATGATAAAAGTTCTAGAAACATCCTTTTATTCACCTTGATAAAATCACTTTTCTAAACATCTGCTTCCACACAAAGGTTCTTTTGGGTGTGAATGTGTTCTGGTTTCCTATCGCTGCTGTAACAAAACATCACAAACTGGGTTGCTTAAAACAACAGATTTATTCCTTCACAGTTTTGGAGGCAAAATGTCCAGAATCAAGGTATGTACCACACCATGCTTCCTCCTGAAACACTTGCCTCCTTTGGCTTCTAATAGTTGCTAGCAATTTTTGGTGTTTCTTTTTTCTTTCTTTCTTTCTTTCTTTTTTTTTTTGCTTGTCAATACAACTCCCCTGTGTATGTGCTTCTATGTCCAAATTTCCCTGGTCTTACAAGGATAGCTATCAGATTGAGTTTAAGTTACACCCTTATTCAGTATGACCTCATCCTAATTTGACTGCATCTTCACAGAAACTATTTCCAAAGAAGTTCTTATTCCAAAGTTACAAGTAAAGAGGAATTTGGGGAGAACACAATTCAACTCAGTAAAATGTGGGAGCAAATAAGAGAAAAGACTTAGAACCTTTGTGAGACAAATATGCATATCATATTCAGAATAAATTTCCAAACAAAATAATGTCATAAAACTTCCTATGTTCTATAATACAAAAGTGTAAAGGAAAAAGGTTCATGTTAAGATTAAGAACATCAAGTATAGCTAATATTATATCTGACAAAGACATTTCTATATTACATTTCATTTGGGGAATTTTTTTAGACTTAGTAATATGTGAATTCACCTTCAGAAAGACATGAGTGTTTAATCATCCAAAGATTAACGATTTGGTTGATTACAAACTAATTTGCACTTTAAACTGAAGAGTAGTTCCAGATGTTCAAAGGTTGTGTCGTGCAAAATTCACAGAGACATACTTGTTACTTCACATGCCCTGATATCTCTTTCCTCTCTTCAATATAAATAGGTACATTCTCTCTTTTGTCAGTCGTGTCCCAGGAAGTGACAACAGGAGGGGTGAGTGAAGTCAAATAAAAAGTAAATTGTACTTGTGTCAAAGAGGACATGGTTAATATTTTCTATAAATATTAAGTCAGTATAACATACACGCCATTACTTAGGGTAGGCACTAAGGATATAATATTGAATATATTGAAGGCTCCCTGTTTTCTTCCTTAATTTTCCATACTCTAATCATATGTTTCTATGATGTGAGCTAAAACCTTCCTTCCTACAAGCTAAGCATCTTATCATTTCCAAGGTACATACTTAACCAGAATACTGCCTTCACATTCAAAGTGGCATGCTGAAGCTAACTTCCTTTTCTACTTCAATTTTGTAATACTTGATCTTTTTTTTCATGTAGTTATAGTCATACATTGGTTATAATTGACTTTTAAAGTTAGGTCAGCATTAAAAAATTAAGAATAAATTTTAATTCTGATTTGTCTTATTCTAAAATGTATACATTAAACCATTAAAATTTGGGAATGATTCTAAATGCATTTATGATTTGACCAAATAGGTTTGCAAAAATATTCTCTGTAACAAATTTTCTCAATTTCATTCAAAACTAACCATAATTTAAAAAGGGGTTACCTATTAAAATAACAACCCAGACTTAGGTGAAGGGACGATTTTATTCAAGAAGACTATTGCAATAAGGGGAAGTGAAACATTATAATGGGAGAACATTCTCACTATAATTTCTGGAAAGCTATCAAGGGTAGGATGGCACTGAATTTTATTTATAAAGAAGGTAGAGAAGGCTAGGAAGAACTGGACACACTGGTGTGGAATGGGTGCCTGGTGTGAATAGACAATTGATCAGGGAGTTTTTCTCTAAATTCAGCTGATTCTCAGGAAGAGCTTCTAAAGAGGGGCCAAAGTTTAGGGACCTAAGGAAAACAGACTAAATTTTGGTTAAGTCTGATTGTTAAGCATTTATAAGCATTTGTTCATATTGGTCAATGGGTAAAAAGCTTAGCTAATTATTTATGAAACCAAATATGGGAATTTAGAAGATCTGGGCCCAGCATTGTGATAGACAAGTGGTCATCCAAGAACCTAAGTCAGAAGAAGTGAATGGTTATTCATAATACGCTGTTTCCTAGCACAGAAAATGGTGATAGTTGGGGTGTTACGTAGGTATGGAGTGGTGGGAGATGTTTCTTCAGTTTGTTAGCTTCCTGGAAAAGATGGCCAAGAAAATGTTCAACTTTGACAGGGGACAAAGCTAAGCCAAAAGTAGTGGAAGGTCATCTGATGTACAACGATAAATTAGTTTATACTCTTCACTAAACCCTTAGTCCTTGTATGTTTATACTCCATCATTTATTTCAGAAGATGAATCTGCATAATCAATTCAGGGATAGCTGTTAAATATTTACAAACTTTAAAATGGCATAACTTTTCTTATTTAGTTTTTCTTCCACAGATGATTGGCAAAAATGTAAAATCATGCATCTTACCTACAAAATTAACATAAAAATCAGATGACTAGAGTTAATTCCCTCCTTAGGAATGCAGTAAGACTAATTGTAAATCCATTAAACAAAAGTTCTTTCTTCTACCTTAAAATTTACAATCTATGTCAGTTGGTTAGAAATAATTTCATGTCTGTGATTAAATCTGTTTACAAAAACAGCACATGAACTGTGTATTTTTAAATGAACTACAATTTAATATTCCTATTTAACCTTATAAATCTTATACTATTTTCTTCATGAACAGAATTTTGGTCACATTGAATGACCCATAGGTCATTTGTTAAGGTTATATTTAATACATATTGAAACATGCATTTAATATGTATTTTTTCCACATTAAAAATTAGGAAGTATTTTAATTTTTTTCTAAAATCTTAATGTGAGTTAAGTTCTCTTTCTGTGCAGTTCATTAGAAATTGCACAAATTTTAGCATGCAACTTAACTTTTGAAAAGAGATTGCAGTTAAGATCCAATAGCAGTTGAATCAGTCCTGGAATCTGGGCAATTGTACAAAAGTAAATAATAGGGTTATGATTTTGAATCTAATGTGCCTTACCTGCTTGGAGTTGCAAAAAGTATATAAGAAGCTATTTTTTCGGAAACAAAATGAACCAGATCGAATATATAATAAAAGCTTATTTTCTTACACTCTTGCTTGTATAATAAACGCTCACTGAAGATTTAAAAATAACAGAGGGAATGAGAGAGAGAGTGAGAGCAAGACAGAACTCAGTGTTTTGCCAAGTGGGGTCTGAAATATCAGGGGAAAAAAAAACACTTTCCCAGTTCATGGTTAAGAGAAAAGCCTCTTTGAAGTCTTCCCCTCACATCCTTTGGACATTGGGAATAATAGATTTAGGATTGTTACAGTAACTATTTTCCCAATGGCACAATGTGTGGGAGGAAAACAAATTACAAATATAATAACCAAAACTTTAAACAAAAAAATGCAAACCAAACACTTGGAATTAACAGTATATAAACTAATTAAAACTACATTTTCCACCTTGAAAAAGTCTACTATCCATTTTTTTTTTTAATGACTCAAAACTCCCTGAATCCTTCCCTAATGTGGCTGGACAGTTTCTTTCTTTCTGCACGAGTGTTCAATTTATATACAGTCTTCTACCTCTTCCTATGAAAGAAATTAAAAAAAAACGTGGAACTTGAAGAGGTAAGCAAAATTGAGATGTGTAGAATATAGTTTTTGAACTTGGCAAATAAAAACCAAGCTTTGTTATATCATCTTCATGCTTGCAGGGATAGCAACAATATAAGACTAATATTTGGTATAATACTGATTTTTGGTATAATCATACAACACTTTAACCAAGTAATCATATACTATTCTCCCTGTTATATATACCTGAAAATTAAGCTGGTTGTTGATCTTCCTGCTTGCTGTCTGGTGTGAATAACAGGTTCAATATTATATTTCTGAGAATAGCTTTAAAATTGAACTCAAATGAAATTTTTTTTTGTAAAAGTACAAAACACACATATCTGGAGCCAAGAGTAAACTGTATAGGTGTCATAGGGTCTCTGTACAATGTTCAAACACAGGCCCTGTATGGCTGCAATTCAATCAACTTAAACATTCAACAATTTCAACCAGCCCACAAATAAAGGAAACATTTCAGAAACTGCCTTTATTTTCTACAGTGATTGGGATGTTTAACTTGCTAGCAATGCAGATTCAAAGGTTAAGACCAACTGCAATTAATAATCCAAGTTTGGAAATGTCAGAAATGGTTTATTGATCACATATAAGATCTTATATGTACTTAGATTTTTAAATATTTAATTTCATGTGAGTCTTATGAGCAGAAATTTTATCTGAACTGTATATAAAATTCAATGAAAATAGAGCAGAATGAAAAAAACATAAGGTGCTGAATCAATCTACCTGGCCGATTTTTGGATATCAGGCTCAGAATAATAAAGAATATGTTTTCAGTGTTTTATTTGTTAATAATACTTTAAAATACAATAAATATTTTCATAATAAATACATGTGAGTTTAAGTATATTAAAATATATACAATATAGTAATGACAGAAGAGAATGGTATTTACTTTCAGACTTTTGAATTGTAAAAAGGATAGAATTATTTGACAAAGCTTGTATTAAAGATACTGCTTTCTCTTTTAAATCTCTTTTCACATGACATAACCATGAGTTAAAAGCAGAAAGATATGCTTTAACCATGCCACTTTTAATTAAGAATTCAAATGTTGTATTATTTGTGTTACACAATCAAACATCCCTTTGAAAGTTCAGGATATTTTCCTGAAACAATGCTTATGACTAACATAATTGCATGATTTTGGTTCCTAGAAAAAAAAAACACTGTTCAGATTGAGCTTTTAAATTTTATTATGAATTTCACCCATTTGCAGTAACACTATTCTGCAAAATGTGTATTTTCTAATCATCAAATTTTATTTTTGCCTATATCTATTGTTAATAAGAATTCCCTTCAAATTTGTTTTTTTACTCTTCCCCTATTTTTCAAGAGTTTTCAATCTAGCTGGGGAAATAAGACTAAAAGATTTTTAATAATAGCATATTTACAGGAGCCTACATGATATGGTATTATTTTATTATTCTAGATTGTGGGGGTTCTTACTCTCATACTTGTCTGCTTTTATTCAGCTTCTAACTGTTTATGTCATTAAGTAGAGGTGAAATAGGACCTCTCGCTAGTCTTTGGTATATAAAAGTCTAATTAATTCTTTATTTTTTTATTGAGAACACTGAGATGTTAATATCTTGCTCCAAATCAATTAATGTAATTCATCATTTAAACAGAATTAAGGACAAAAAACATGATCATCTCAATTGATGTAGAAAAGGCCTTTGATAAAATTCAGCACCCATTTATGCTCAAAATTCTGAGAAAGATCAAAGGGACTTATCTAAACTACGTAAAGTCCATATATGCCAAAATCTCAGTTAGTATAATGCTAAACAGAGAAAAGCTGAAAGCATTTTCCACTAAACTCGGGAACAAGTCAGGGTTGCCTTCTCTCACTACTTTCGTTCATTATAGTTCACGAGACCCTAGCTGGAGCAACCAGGCAATAGAAGGAAATCAAAGGGATAAGAATAGGAAGAGAAGGAGTCAAACTCTTCCTTTTTGCTATATCTATATCTATATCTATATAGATATAGATCCTTATCTTTCACTGCTCAAAAATCAACTCTAAATGGATCAAGGAACTAGGAATTAAACAAGCTACCATACAACTGCTGGAAGAAAAGTTAGGACTGACACTCCAGCATTTGGGAGAGCCAAAAACTTCTCAACAAGGCTCCTAAAGTGAAAGAATTAAAGTAAAAAATCAATGAGTGGGATGTCACTAAGCTAAAAAGATTTTTTACAGCTAAAGATCAAAATTGTCAAGAGACTTCCTACAGAATGGGAGAAAATCATGGCCTGTGATTCTTCTGACAGGGGACTAATATCCATCATTTACAAAGTACTCAAAAAACTTAATATCAAAAACACAAACAACCCAGTCAATAAATGGGCCAAAAGCTAAATGTAAACTTCTCGACAGAGGACATTGAGCAAGCCAATGAATACATGAGAAAGTGCTCTAAATCACTAGTAATCAGAGAAATGTAAATCAAAACTAAATAAAGATTTCACCTCACTCCAGCCAGGCTGGCAAAAATCAAGAACATAAACAATAACAGATGCTGGAGGGGATGTGGGGAGACAGGAACACTAGCACACTGTTGGTGGGCCTGAAGAGTGGTATTGGGTCTATGGAAACCACATGGAGAATCCTCAAAAAAATAGGGATGGACCCACCATATGATCCAGCTATATCTCTCCTCTGGGTATTTTTCCAGAGGCATTAGAATCAGCACACTACAGTGACATAGCAAAATCTATGTTCATAGCAACTCAATTTACAATAGCTAAATTAAGGAACGGACCCAGATGCCTGTCACTGGATGAATGGATCCAAAAAGTGTGGTGTATATATATACATATATATATATATATACCATGGAGTTCTACTCAGCAATTAGAAACAATGAAATTACAGCCTTTGAAGGTAACTGAATGGTGATGGAAGAAATCATGCTGAGCAGTTAGCCAAACCCAGAGGGTCAAGGGTCCAATGTTTTCACTCATTTGTGGAGGCTGGGGCTAAACCCAGGCCTGTATGAAAGGTAGTCAATCTCATGTATTAGAGCCAACTAAGGCATAGCAACACATATTCTAGGTGATATGTATTGGGGAGGAGCAAAAAGGGGGCAGATAGAAGAGGGAGACTAGGAAGGGTTCTACGGGGTGATTCTGATTTAAGAATAGAAGCATATCATATTGTTACTTTACATGCATTTTTGTTAGTACAATAACCAAATTTCTCAACAGTCATAACTACCCCATGAGACAGACACTGAGGCTTATAGAGTTTCAGCACTTGTTCAAGGTCCTAGAACAAGGGCCTACATTACTCTGAAGTCAAAAAGTGAGACCACAGAGCCTGCGTTCTTAACTAATGCTCCACAGAATGGTGTATTTTAAAGTAGAGACTTCTAGCAGTTGGCATGGTAGATGCCTGCTGCACCTCTGAGGTATGGAACCATTACAACATCCATCTAGATTCATGGTTGCACCCAACAACTTGACCATGCACCTACGTATTTTGTTTTCAAATGTCTGCATCTTCCTAACTAAGGAGATAGTCACACTAGCCAAGTCTTAGGACATTTCTGAGCCAGTAGAAAATTGAACACAGGGCTCATGACCTTTCAGTCTTATACTGCCATGGCTATGAATGTTTTTTTCTTTATCCAGACATAATCAACAATATTGTAAAACGTTCAAATATCCAGTGTACAGACTGATAAAATTTAAAACGCATATACATTCATTTCCATCCAGAAATTTCTGTCATTCTCCTTTCCAGACAATCATTCCATCACCAAAGGGCACAATTGTTCTGATTTCTGTCACTACAGATTACTTTGTTCAGGTCCTAAATCTTCTACAAAGTCAAATGTTGTGAAATCTTTTTATTTGTTTTTTTGTTCTGATTTTTTGACCAACTCTTCCTGTGAGAGCTTTCACCTTATTTATCCATAAAGAATTTCTTTTTATTACCATGTAATTTTAACTTGTATGAATACAATACATTTTATAAGATGTGGAAAGAAACCTCTAATTTGGCTGTTCTGAATTATATCGGTAGGGACTTATTACACATCTCTTGCTATGGACATATGCCTTCATTTCTTTTGGGTGAATACTTTGTGATAAAATTTATAGCTAGGTAAATATGTAAATAGGTAAATACATAACTATTAAATTTCCAATTTCTGTTGTTACTGATGAATATGACCTCCTTATAATATTTATATGATTGTAATCTTTCTAAAGATGCTTTACATTTGATCAGAGTAGGAGAAAACTTCTGTCTTAGATAATGTTGCTAATTCTAGTATCATCCTGATAAGTATATAGCAGCTGCCTTTCAGTACAGATTGGCAAATATTACTCCCATTACAGACAATTTCAAACCACCAACATGATTTCAAACTAATGCTCCAAATTCCTGAAAATTTCACAGTGCTACTCCTATTGGAAGCCAGCTTCAGTACTCCACCAGCCCTACTATCTTATTTTTTGCAATGGGAGTAGTAAAGCTAGACTACCCACTATACCATTTGGCTTATCTTCTCTCCAAATCTCTCTGTGGAAATGGAATGGATAAATTTCCATGTTTATTGAATGCTAACTGTGTGCTCAATACTAGGCTAAATGCTTCAAATCCAGTGCTGCTTTAAATTATTTATACTCATGGCAAGGCTAGGAAAAATATGTTTATGGATGAAGAAATTGAGGTACAATTAAGTGAAATGTGTCCCAATATCCCACAACTAGTAAATACCATAGATATCATTTAAACTCAGACACTCTAGTTTCAGAACTAACACAATAATCTTTATATTACAGAACTGTATTTTAGAGACAAAACAAGATTTTATTTCATTGTTGAAGAATTTTCTGTACAATGTTTAAAATCTTGACTAAGGGGAAGAATACATTGTTGATTTTGTAAATTATTTAATTCTTCGTTTATGCAGGATTCACAGAATCAACTTGATATTTCATTTGTGAAGAAGTTCAACTTTACAATTATACACAAAGACAAATTTGAAATCCAGAATCCAGCAATCTTGAGGAAAGCAAGACTCAAAATTGGATTCAAAGGTAATTCAACTTAATTCATCTTTATCTTAAATTATTTCTGAAGATGTTTGAGAAAATTGGAAAAAAGATTTGTTTATTCATAAAGTTTCCACATATATAAGTTTTTGATGCTTTGAAAATTTATAAATGTACTTATATATACATAATAATTGGATATATATATAACTTCATATATAGACACATAATTTATATATACATATAATTCTCTTTTTCTCTGTATATATATATATATATATATATATATATCACTTTTTTGCAGAATAAAAATTCTATCTCAAGTTCACCACAGTTCAGCTCATGAACAAAACTGAAATGTCAACTCTCCTCAGTAAGGAGTGATCCCTGAATGTCAGTGTCCAAGTAAGTCTGACATATGCACTTTAGATAAAGGTAGTAGGAGAGCATTTGGTCTTGTCAAAGGACTTTGTTGGCCCCTAGGTATTTGTGATAAAGAGATACCCTTCTGGTCTCTCATTACTTTGAGTCAAATCTCTTAGATGTTTTCATATAAAAAGCATCAAGAGGGAAATCTATTAGGACCACTCTGATTTCTTTATAATAATGAAGATCTCATAAAGCTGAAACATGAGAAATGTATTCTATTTGTCATTATACAGAGGAAAATAAGCTCAGAACATGGCAAAATTGTATTCTTGATTAGGTATTGTTTCATAAGTCTCCTTTACCTGCCTTCTCATACTTCCAGTAGCGTTTTCTAAATATCCTTTGAGGTCTAAGACTCAAATATTATTGTCCACAGTAATGGCCAATGAAATTTAAAATTAATCCTAAAATAATAAAATTTCCATGATTAATCCCCCCTCCACAATGTAAAATTCAAACACTTTTGCCTAGAACACAGATCCTTTTGTGACAAATTTTCCTGTAGGTCCACATTATTACACAGATCACCATCTCCTTCAGAAAGTGGCTCAGAGGACCCTGGGCTCAGTCCATGAGTGCTGTATATGCCTGCCCCTCTGTTTGTGGCTTCTATTAAAATGTCACAATTCACCCCAGATATGTCTCTTTCTGTAGTTCCTTTCCCAACAATGCTCTCCATCTCAAAAGTGATTTCCTCTACTGTGGTATCATATAATATAGTGTCTGTTGATCTGTTTCTGTTTCCGTCTCCCCAGTCAACAACTCCATGAGGGATGAAACACTTAGCTTATTATTTGACACATACTAAACCAGCACTGATCTTTTATTTTCCCTTCTACCACTAAACTCATAATTACAAATAGTATTAATAGGTTAAAATATGCTGAGAAATTACTATGTTCTAGGCTTTGTTTAACTATCTGTATGCATTTATACCTCTCTAAAGTACAGTATGTCAGGTATTATAAATGTGCCCATATTGAAGTTGAGGGAACACTGGGACCCCCAAAGTTCAGTCGATTGTTCATAGTCACACAGCTATTAAGTAGCAGATTAAAAATATCCAACTGAGGGGCTGGAGCAGTGGCTCTGCGGTTGCAGCACTTGTCTGGCGTGTGCGAGCACACAGGTTCAAACCCCAGCAACACCTACACAACGAAGTGTTGCAGCAACAAAAGCCTCATGAAAAACTAAAAACAATTGATCCTCTCTTTCTCTTTCTCACGGTTCCTCTCTCTCTATTTTAAAGAAAATCCAACTGAGACAGTTTGATTTTAGAACCTGGCCTCTTACTCATTTTAAGTAACTAATCGTAACAGCCTTTGAGGACTTCTGAAAAGATGTTTTTCCAAAGTTTTAAAGATAATCAAGATAAGATTCTTAATTTTTGAGACTGCACTATTGTTACATAAACCGTTGTATATATTAAAATAAATTAGTTTCATAATAAATTATATCTAGGTAAAAATATACCTACAAATTTAAGCCATCATATTATGAGTGTCATTAATAATGAGAACTGAAGGGTATAATTTTCATCACCGATGACCAAATACTTCAGCATACAAAATTTAGCTACAATAAGATGTCTTATTATAATAGAGTAGGAAATGAATATTGCCATATGAAAAGTCTTACAAAAATATCATATTTAATCAGGGCTTTGTGTAATGAATACACATGCAAGAGAAAACAAAGAAATCGCAAACTGAGAGGTGACATAAATGGAAAAGTGGAGGCATGAAAACAGTTATCATGTGTAAAGACAAGAAGCTTAGCATGTCAAAAAACACCAAGGGTGTGAAGAGGAGTGGAAGTTATTTCTAGGAAAGAAAGAGAAGACAGGCTTGGGGATAAATTAGGAAGAGCTTTCCTAAAAATCTACTAAGGATTCTCCTTTTATTTTTCTGAGAAGAAGAAGTCAATAGGCTTATAAGTCGGTGTTACTCAGTTACTTCCAAATAGCTAGTGGTAATATTTATTCACTGTTGTAAAACTCAGATATTTCTACAAGAGAAATAATGAATTTTATATGAATCACTTTTTTTAACACTTAAGGGTTTAGGAAAACAGTGGATTAGAATCAGCATTGAATATCTCTAGTATGTATAACATGTAACTTTATTTTCCCAGTAAGGCAAAATGATATCTATTTTTATGTCCCATTCTGCCAGAATGACAGGAATTCAATTACAGTCATTTTGCTTTCAACCTCTTCCTGGAATCATGACTGTTATCTGAGAGTTTAGAAGATTATTGGTGGAAGGAACAATGTGATCCCCCACTACTATAATAATATCCATAAAGCTGACTTGGTCCCTACAGTCAAGCCCAAAGCTCTTGTACCATACCTTTGTCTTCCTGCATTTCTACTTTTCACTCTTATTAAAATTAAATATATTTTTATCTATAACAATGTCTTCTCCATGCCTTTGGACATATTTAACTCCCAGAGATTTGGTGCACCATCTGTTTGCCATCAGTCTGCCTTTATATTTGTCATACTTGGAAGTATTCATGTGTATACACATTTTTAAATTAACAGGTGAAGTAAATGAAACCCATGAACACATTTTAAGCAAAGACTAGATCAGTGGGAAAAACATCTATGGACAGTAAACACTATTTAATGTTCACCTGTTTGCTTTGAACTTTTAAAAGCAAGTTGCTTGATCCCTTTATTTGGTGAAATTTCTTTGAGAAAATGCCTTTGTATGACAACTATTTGTTAGACATAAATTACTAAAATAAAGGACAATCTTAAAGATTATTGCCCACTATGTTTGTATAGCTCTGAAACAATGAAGATGATCCAGATAAGTAGAAACTGTCAAGAGTCTGCTGTAGCAAAATAGTCAGACACAGATATTTGTGCTTGGCAGACTCAAAGGCAGGAAGGAGAATGAAAAAACAAAACAATAAAGAGAAGACTTCAGGAATGATCCAATTGGAAGATGTAGTCATGGGGCAGCTGAAGGCAGCTTAATGGTAACCTAGGTTCTTTATATGATTAGTTTAATGACCATCTTTGACTTTCTTTGGTTGGTCCTAAGTTGAGAGAGGAGGGCAAAATATGGGGAATTGGTAGTCATTGATCAGGTGCAGCCTGGGGCTAATTACTGCAGTGAATGTGATCTGTCCTCCAAGGCTGGTTACTTCAGAGGTGTGGATCAGACCTCTATAATCATTTACTGTCTCCTAACTGTGCGTGTATATATTTGGTCTGCCATAACTCACATTAAAGGAAAGACTGAATAATAATAGTACTAAGTACTGTTTTAATTCAGTTGTCAATTCATTGTACAAATATTTATTAAGTGCCTATCATTTTTTTTGAACACTGTTAGACAGTGAGGATGGAGTGGTAAACAAGACCAGAATTTTGATACCATACTTGCTTTTAGAATTCTGTAGTTAAACTTGTCCAAAACAGTATGGCTTCCTTCTCTGTTATTCAACTATAAAAGCATGTTAGGATTTTGTTCTAAAATTTAGTTTGTGTGTGTGCAAAATGTTATAGAAATTAGTTTGAGTCCCACTGCAAGTCATAAATGTTTCTCAATGAAAAGGTAAATCTATAGGTTTCAATAATTCCAATAGTACTGAATTACTGCAGATTTAAAATAATATTTTTGGTCAGGCAATGTTCCTGCTTCTCTGTAATATTTTTAAATTTTGTTTATTTGTTTTCATTTCCTACATTTGTAGGTTTTAAATTTAAGCTGGTTGTGGACATAATGAGTAATGGTTAAAATAGCTTCATACCTTACAACTATGCAATATACCAGTCAGAAAAAAAATAACTACCTATACAAGAAATGACCATCAAGTGAATCTGAATACTATTTCTTACTGTTGTAACAAATTAAAAACAAATTAGTGGCTTAAGCATAACTATCGTCTCTTACAATTTTGGAGGTTAGAAGCCAGGAATGTTTCCTGGATAACAGTTCACATGTCTGAAAAATCTTTCTGGAGTCTCTGAGAGGACAGTCTTCTTGCCCTCTTCTGCTTCTCTTGGCTATTTGTATTCCTTGGCTGGTGGATCCTTCATCTATCTTCATAGTGCATCACTCCCAGGTGTGCTCTGTCACCACATTGTCATTATCCAACTCAGACTTCAAACAGCTCCTCCTAATGAAGATCTTCACCGTTACAATTAGAGCCCAGTAGAATAATCCAAGGTAACCTCCACATTTTAAGATCCTTAATGTAAGCACTTAGGCATAGCCCCTTTTATCATTTAAACCAAGCCCCATAGGTTCAAATCTTAGCTGTACACATTTTCTGGAGTCTGTGATTTAGGTCACTCCAGGTCCCTAGCATTGCTTTGTGCTAACTGAGGAAATAGGAATAATTTAAACCAATCACTGAGGCTACAGGGATGGGATTATACAATAAATTCTAAAGTTGGAAGCATGGTCAAATTCATCATAACCACACTGCTGCCCACCTTGGGCTGGACAATGCATGATGCTGGACAACGTTTCTGTCCATATCCTCCTGCAAACTATCAAATTAATAACAAAAGCAACACATAAGAATCCATTAATACTAAGGAAAATCCTCCAACAAAGACAATTGTAGGAAAAACTGGGCCTTGAATAAAATGAGGACACAGCCTCAGCTTACAAATTTGTTATTTTCTAAAGAAGAAGTGTCTGAATTCAAGACAGAACCAAGGAAATACAAGTAGGAATTAACAGCAAAACCCACAAATGACCTTTAAAGGAGGGAAAGGCAAGTATAGAAATGTTTTCCTGAATTGGTACATGGTTGTGACATAATTTAATTTTGAAACATGAGAGAGAAAACTTAATTAGCAATGTGGTATTAATCTCTCAATATTTGTTTCTTAAAGTAACTTTGATTTATCAATTAGTTTCCTAGACTAGAAAACTAAAATAAAGTGCTTCATACAATGAGATGCAGTTTTAACATACATTATTTATCTCAATGTCAGTTCTGAGTAACAGTGGAGATATTTGATTGTTCAAAGATAAATAATGTTTTAGAAGCTAGCCTTCACCTAACAGGTTTGGTGAATATTTATTTTTATTGAACATAAGAAATCAGAAAGGAACAAAGATGTCTATTGAGTTTATTACTCTGCTTCAATGCAATAAAACATGTTAATTAAACCATCAGTTTTCGTATGTCTGTGCAAGAATTCACTTTACAGATGTCATTTTAGGAAATTATTCTTGATGTGTGAACCAAATATTTTCAAAGTATTTAAACCATCTATTTCCTTTGAATATTATTTTGCTTTATTTCCATTTCCATCTAGATAGAAAATGGCCATTTACTATTTTCTTGAAACAGAGAGAGGGAGAGAGAGAGAAAGAAATAATCAATTTTATTTAGTTTTTTCATGTGGCTTTTGTTGCTCTGAGACTTTGTTGTGTACGTGTGGTGGGGTTTGAACTCGCATACTTTCGCATGCTAGGCAAGCACTGTAACTGCTGAGCCACCGCTCCAGCCCTGGCCATTTACTATTGAGATTTTTCTGAGTCTCCAATTTCTCCTCTGACTCATGGTATCATTGATAGGATTGATGTCAATTAGACAGCTTTACATCAATGTGACCAAAATACCTCATAAGAACTACTTAGAGGAGGAAATTTTGTTTGGGGCTTATGGTTTTAGAGGTCTCAGTCTACAGTTGGCTGACTGCATTGCTCTGGGCCTGAAGTGAAGCAGAACATCATGGTGGAATGGTGTTTGAGGAAAGCTGCTCTGTTCATGGCATCCGGGAAGTAGAGAGAAGGCAAGAGAGGAGCCAGGGACATGATATAGTTGAAGGGCATATCCACAGTGACCTACTTCCTCCAGTCACACTCCTCTTGCCTACAATAACCATCTTATAGCTCACTTAAATTATTAATCCAGCAAGTGGATTGATTTCTTGATGAAGTTACAGTGTCAGCATTGCCTAAAAGCCTCTTCTAACCTTTCTGTAGTAGGGGATCATGTTTTCAAAACTTGAGATTTTGGGGGTTATTTTCCGATCCAAATCATAGCATCAAGTTAATAACATTCCTATAAAAGTATTATGACATTTCCTCCCCATTGTTTTTTTAATAAAGAAAATTAGGAAAGTGGAGGGTTTTATTCTAAATGTGGAGGGGGGAAAGTTGTCCTTTAAAGTTTTGATTGGTCATGATTTATGCTAACTGTTGAAACTACTTGGTTAAGAAATGATGTTTCATTCTCTGCAAAGTATTTTCCAATAATAAAAGTTCTCACTCTCATTTGAATGTTGGCTTCAGTCTCATAATGTTCTAGCAACCTGTGCCACTTCTAAAGGAATGTCAGCAAACCATATTACATATGATGTTACTGCTTTACCTCAACTTCCCCACTTTTACAATGACAATAAGGTGGAAAAAGATAATTGAAGCTCAATTTTCCTCTGTATTTGTAGCAATTTTATTTAACCATCCTCACGGAAATGGTTTGATTTTCAATACCTCATGTCCAAATTGTTAAAATAGTTGAAAGTTTTCAGAACCATAAGTCTAACCAACTCATCTTCACATATCCCAGCAAATCATATTACTTTAGGGTATCAAGGCACCACATTGGGAATAAAAGAATAAAGATTGTTTTTGCTTTTAAAGCCCTTTGCTCTTGCAATTCAACATTAAATCAACAGTGAACATTTGGTTTGCCTGAGGCAAACATGAAATCAGCTTGCCTGTTTGGAGCTTATATTGTCTTTTGTTCTTATCTTATACCTCTTCAAAACAAGCACCGACTCTCCACTCTTAGAGCCTCACAGTACCAGTAGTTGTCCCTACTGAATGCATTCGTTTCATCAAAATGATATGAAATTCATCTGCCCAATTTTGTATTCATGAGGAATACAATATG
Organism: Aplodontia rufa; assembly: GCA_004027875.1. Lineage (NCBI taxonomy): Eukaryota > Metazoa > Chordata > Mammalia > Rodentia > Aplodontiidae > Aplodontia > Aplodontia rufa. Next base: position 24,459 of record PVKS010018969.1, read on the forward strand.
GTTTAATTCATAATATAGAAAAAGGAAAAATAAACTCAAATTGAATAATTTATTATAGCACACACATAATTTCTCCTACTGTTAACCCTTCTTTTGTCAGACCTGATGACTTACCTTCATAGGCTATTGCTGTCCCAAGGAAAAATTAAGATTTGTTGAGGGAAAATCAGTCTACTCAACAGATATTTAAGCACAAAGGCCAGAAAAAGCTTATTTGAGATGATTTTCTTGTCAACAAAACCTGAATGTCCCCTGGTGTACCTGTGATGAAGGTCATATTCAAGTCTTCCTAATTCAAAGGACATTATCAGGAAGGTGCCACAGAGTGGCAGTAATTTGAAAATACAGAAACAGGAGAAGCAAGAGAAAGAGTGTGCATGATGAAATTTAATTTAATAGGCTTGATTTAGTTGATAGCTGCTTCATGGAACATTATGATTTATTAAAGAAATAGTTTAAAGACTTAGCTTAAATATATTTACTTTTCTACTTCTTTTCTTTTTCCTATAGAGAACTCCAGAAATTATCTACACCATAAAACAATTATTCTAATGTGAACAAAAATAATATGTAGAGGGTGAAAATCTACAAATTAAATTCAAAATATTCTCAGCATAGTTAAAGAAATGGCTTTACTGACTCTAATCACCTGTTATGGCAGAAAAAGTAAAGCTGTAAAAAAATATTGATTAGGGTTTCTTGTATGTCCTACTACTGAGGACTTGGGGCTAGTACTTTCATTCTCCATTTTAAGGAGACACAGATAATGGTCATTGATCTTAGAGTTTATGGCAATTTGAAGACTATCTTCACTCCTACTTTAAAGGTTATTCTATGTTTTTTCCTCTTGAAACTTCCAGGGCTGTCTCTTTTACCTAATAGGATATAAGGGAAGTGGTGTGCCAGTTTCTTTTTACAGACTGCCATGGTGTGAGGAATCCAAGCAACCTCATGGAAAAGATCCAGGTGGCATGAAACTTTTGCCAGTGCTCTGGGGGAGTACCCAGAGAGCAACCAGCCATGTTGTTTGAACCAGCTTTGGAAGTGCATCCTCCAGCCCCAGTCCAGCTGCTCTAACTGATGCTACATAGAAATGAGATAAGATTTGCCATAAAGCCCTAGCCAAATTGTATAGATGTAAAGAAAATCAGTAACCAATGAGGAGATTAGCCTAATTGGCTTTACACCCCATACCATAACTGCAGCAACACTATTTAATTTTAATTAAAAATAAAATAATTATGGAAACTATGGAGTAAAAGAACTCTCAGAGTTATAAATAATAAACCCTAATTCCCCAGACATCAAGTAAAGGATGCAATATATAGTCAGAAAATGTTAAAATTTTGTCAGTGCTTCCAAGAAACAGTAATGTCTTTCATTTTCTGATTGTATATTTCATAATACATGAAAATGTTTTTATCATTGTACTGCAAATATGAAATGAAGAAGGAAATATTACTATAATTTTTCATCATCAACCAAAGTTTGCCAGCATAGTTGGATATAGAATTTGTTCATAAATCTTTCAATATATTTGAATGTAGAGGTTTCTTAGAGAAACTTAAAACCATGGGAACTATAAAGTCGTGTTTCTAGGAAAAGAAGAAAAATGCTCTCCCAAGTTCCTCTTTGTGAATCTGCAGAAAAAATATTTGGATTTTCTAAGAGTATCAGCAGCAACGGAGAACAAAAGAAGAATCTTCTAATCTCTGCAGAATGTCATTTAGAGGGTAATGATGAGTGACAGAGACAGCCAGTTCAAATGTGACTTGTTTGAGATTTGAAGAAGTGCCCTGCATGTGCTCTCTCTGCTCAGCCCCCAACATCAGAAGAGATAGACCTAGACAAGTGATACAGAAAAAAAGAATACCAGAGAGAAAATAAAATGCATGGCTCAATGCACTAGCCTGTACAGTAGGGAGATTAAATAGTGAAAATATAGACCCTGTCTCTTCCTTACTACAAAATCCTGAGATAAAACCTACCATGATGTTGCTGTTTCAGTAAAGAAGATGACATATGAGTTGAATTGAATTTTAACTAGAATTTTAATCATAGGGTTGCATTGAAATTAATGACGAAAAGTGTGCAACGATGTATAGAAAATTACGAACTTTATCTTTAAGGAATCCCTTATCCATTTTAGAAGAGAGATTCCAAATTATTAATAATTTATCAACTTATTAATAAATTAATAAATGTGGACAAAAATAAAAAGTAAACATGAACCAAATTACTCAACTGTACATTCACTGAATTCACCCTTTATCAGGCTGATAAACTAGCTACCTATCTAAAAACTGAAGTATAGCATAACAGATCAAAATAATATATTCAGCATTTTACAAGTAAAATCAAGACACATCTATGCAACTAATGTGATTTGCATCAATAGTTGAATGTTGTCTTTTAGTTTTCTCTCAAAATGCAAGTAATTTATTTAAGAGTTAATCCCAGTAAATACCTATAGAAGAGAATTGAAACAGAAAACGATAAAGAACAAATAAGAAACCAGTGTGGACACCAAGAATTTATGTAACTAGGGAAATTTGAGAAGCCAGGAGCGGGGCTATTATTCTATTAACTCCTATCAATAATTAGTTGTCAGCTAAATAAAGTACTCAAGCAATGGACCCAGGACAGTAAAAATCAGTCCACTTTGCCTTAAAATAGCACCAGAGAGGCAATCTGGATGGGGAGCTGATGATATCCGCTACAGTAGACCACTTATACCACTCATGTACATTTATAATTTGAGCACTGATCAACTTTCTTTTTAAAAAGTTCCTGTGATGTCCCCATGGCTTCTTCTAATCTCTAGGTGGCAATATTCATGTTCTCTTCCTAAATTTTTCTTAATCATAATCAGTAATTTTGGTGGTTGACATTATTTGCATGATAAAATTTGAGTCCCTGGTTACCCTGCTTGTGTCAGGCCATGGCTGAAGTTCTTAATCACTCACAGTTTCACTAGACATTGAAACACTAATCCTACATAAGCCTGCAATGCAAAATATGGTACCAAATTCCATTGTACACACTGTGAGATGGATTTAGATCAATATTTCAGTTATCACCTGGATTTAAAACTCTTATGTTAACCAGCCAACCCCTAATATTAATGGACGCTTATATTCTTTTCAACAACCCTGGGAATATTTGAGTATTCCTCTTTCTCCAGTATACAAGAAAGCTGGAATAGCACTGGTCTGGAAATTGGGCCAATAAATGTGATCTCTCACTTTGGCAGTTAATATTTATTATTGTGTCTCCTACTCTTGAACTATTCATGTAAGAGTCAAGAAATTCACCCGTTGCTTATGTATCTACATTGTTTCTAAGAACACCACAGTTTGTTAGCCATCCACATCCCTGACAGTCATGGAACATCATTTCAACCTGGTAGTTATTACCATAATTATACTCATCTTATCCCTGATGGTTAAGTGTTGAAATATTCCCTTTGTTCTTTGGGAATCCTATCTTCCTCAATGATATAATTCAATGTAATACTAAAAATCATACCTTATAGGGGAAAGTTTCCTCGGACTTTTCAACAAAGCTGATGTTTCCACAAGAGTGCATTTCTTACTGCTTTAGGGAAGTGATTATCCTCAGAGATCTTCTAGTGATCAGAGTTAGCTGCTGGATCCTCTGATCTTACTCGTTGAATCTACTTCAGCTTACTACCCTCTCAACCTTCAGATCCCAAGGCAGTTTATGCATTTCCATTTCTTTCCCATTTCCCATCCAGATTTTTGTTTTTTTCTTTTGTTTTAATTTTGCATGTTTGAAGAACCCAATGTATGGGCATATTTGGACTGTTTTCAGGTGTCTTTGATGAGATATTAATTATGAAGTCATCCAATAGGAAATCAATTACTAAAAAAGCCTTTCTTATATTCAGCCCATGCCAATCCAGAAACAATGCAGTTCATTCTCAACCATGATCTCCTGGTTGTGGTTTGTCTCTAATAGCTAGGTCTTCCTGTTATTTTAATGAGTGATTCCTTTTCTCATACAGACAATACTTCTCTCTTAAGACATAGTGAGGAATGATCTGTGGATTAGTCTAAAAAAATGAGGGAAATGAAATGTTCCATCTCAATTATTTAGCTCTTGCATAGTTGGTAGACAAAGAATTAGAATTTCATATAAATGAAGTCTGAAATAATGATTTAAATCCAAAGCAGTTCTTTGAAAATGATCATGCTGAGTGTAGTGGTGCACGACTGTAATCTCAGTGGCTTGGGAGGCTGAGGCAGGAAGGTCACAAGTTCAAAGCCAGCCTTAGCAACTTCATGAGACCCTATCTGAATATAAAAAATAAAAAGGGCTTGGGATATGACTCAGTGGTATGTGTCCCTGGGTTCAATTCCCAGGATAAAAACAAAAAGATAATCTTAAGTGAGTATACCTAAAATAATTGTGAAAGGGTAGTGGTTTGAACAGTGTCTCCCTAATATTTAGGTCCACTTAGAATATGTCTCTTTCAAAAGAATATAGAATTCTTCCAAATATAATCAATATGAGGTGCTACTTACTGGGTTAGGTTTGGCTTTATATTTAATAAGTTATATCTTCATAAGTATTTGGAGAGAGACACGGAGAAGAGTAACATCAGATGATAATAGAGGTAGAGACTCAAGCAAGGCAGCTATAAAACAAAGAAGGCCAGGGATTGTTAGCAACCTTCAGAATCAAGGAAAAAGCTAAAGATAATTCTTCCTTGGAGACTTCATAGGCAGTATGGTTCTGACCACACCTTGATTTCATTCTTGTATCATCAAGAACTGAGAGAATAGGTTAATAAGTATCTGTTCTTTTAAGACACTTAAGTTTTCCATAACAAAACTAGGAAAACAATATAGGCAAAGAAAGGAAGGAAACCAATAAACAATATGTTAGCAAATTCTTTGCCAGTGAAACTTAACCCTGCCTGGAAGTTCTATACCAGTAGAAAATGCATACCTCAGTCATTCCTCTTGACAGATGCAGGGGTTGAAGTATGTAAATGTGCACCAATTCCCACTGGTTGAAAACCCTTTATTCAACATCACTTCAAAAAATGCTATTCACTTTTGAAGAATCTAGTGGTCAGAAAACCCTCTCAGTGAAGACCACCCAAAAGCTTGCATTTGAAACTCAGGCCTATGTGAAAGGAAATGGTAAAAGCCAGTGAGATGTAGATAGGTCACTAGGAGTGTTTCCTAGAGATATTCAAATAAACCTGTGCTGTTCACTAACTTTCAAATATTATGACCATCCCCTAGAAATGTTTCCCCACTTAAATTCTCACAACTCTTGGACTCTGTTGCTCTGTACTAGGTAATCCTTTAGCAGACCAGATTTTAATTTTGGATGCCTTTGTTATGATTTTTGTAGAAAATTACTATTTCACACAACAAAAGTTGGCTCACTACTGTATTGATGCTGTCAATATTTAGGTTTTCAGATAGACATCAATGATCTTTCAATAGAAGATAATACCTAATCTCCTGGATGATTTTCAGACACTCTCTTCCAAACAGATGGTGGCTATTTAGTTTACACTTCCATGAACAACCATATGGCCAGTGTTTCTCTAGCCAGGACTGTTGTTGCAGCAGAGCCTTCCAGAGGAGCCACATGCTGTGCCAGAGTTGGTCCTCTCTCTGTTTCTGCTTTGGGCCAGGTACTGTATCACCTGCTTGACTTCCTGTTTCTTCACAGTCTTTCCGTTATGGGGTCCTAATGTCTCTCAATTGGGAAATAATCCTTTTTCATCACAGATCTCCTAATAAAATTAGAGCTTAAAGAAGAAGAATGTCTATTTCTTTAATATCATGAGACCCCCTTGGTTTCATACATAATTGTCTACACCACAGTGACCTTCTTGAATTTCTTACCAACAGGGTATTAGAAGAAATCATATTAGTAAAATAAATTTGATTCTTATATAAACTCTAAATACACTCGTGATTCTTAAAAACTAACTTGCTAATGAATGCTATTATTGATAAGAGGAAGAAGGCATGAGGATATAAGTAGATTGCTTTCATGTTCACCAAGGCAAATGTCTTTTTTTCTTATTAATAAAATATCAATCTTACACTAGGTGGAAGATGTGAAAAGTTATCATTCAGATGTTTAACAAAATGATTTACTTATTCAAAATGTTTGCTACTTATCTACTTTTTGCTAATACTGTCCTGGGTGCTAGATGCATAAAAAAAATCTCTATTCTTATGGAATTTACAATATAAAGGGAATAGAGAAATACAAAGTGTGTCAAAAAATAAAATTATATAAAGTGTGACAAATGCCATTAGTAAAGGAAGGAATTGCAATGATTCAGAACAAAGAGAAAAAGAAGTCAACTAATTCTGGATAATGTGCTCAGGAAAATCTCAGAAATTGCATTTATTTTGAGACCTGTTGGAGTGGAAAGATGAAAGATCCATAGGGAAATAAATTCCAAGCAAAAGAAAATTGCTATATAAAAACTCCTATTGCAGAGTGCTTGGAATAATACTGAATCTCAAAGCAGTTATTGTGTTTGAAGTCGCATGCTTAGTGATCAGGTCAGGGTGCTCTGCAGTATCTGAAAAGATAGGAGTCTCCTATGTGAGAGTAAGAATTCCAAATACAATAAGTTTTAAGTAAATGGACAACAAGCTATGATTTGTGTGTGTGTGTGTGTGTGTGTGTGTGTGTGTGTGTGTGTTTTAAGGAGAGAAGGACAGTGATAGAGAGAAAATAAATTTTTTATTGAGTTTTTCACATGGCTTTCATTGCTCTGACACTTAGCTGTGTATGTGGGTGCTGGGGTTTGAACCCGTGTACTTGCGCTTGCCGGGCACGTGCCGTAATCACCAAGCCACTGCTCCAGCCCCTATGATTTGTGTTTTTGGAAGATCTTTATGCTTTCTACACAATGATTCAAAGGAAGCATATGAGAAAGCAGAGGGCATAGTTAATATCACATGGCAGTTGCTCAAGTGAGAAGTAAATCATTATTAATTGGGGATTATTGCAATTTCTGACTGTTTTTCTTCTGATTTCAACCTCAGTTTTTCCTAAGTCTGTACAACTTGATACAACATGACTGTGGATGGATAATTCAGTGATAGTGAACCACAGGTTTCACATTGATTAAGGATGAATGAGCTTCTTCATTTTTGAATTCCATACCAGAAAATTAGTACAGCATCATGCAAACTATAGTTCAAAGATTTCTCCAACTGCAATTTAGAACTACTAAATAGGAGCTAAATGAATATCTACTTTAATCTTCATCTAAAACTTGGCACATATAATGTTATAAAACATAAAAGATATATTTAATATATAGCAATATATTTTAATTATGTTCAGAGTAATGAGAATAAATACGAAGATAATGCTAAAAGTTGTCATAAAAAGAAAAATTTTTAATTGAGACAAATAAGAACTTATATCATTGTCATGGTATATAGTTTTTGTTTAACTGTGACTAATTTTATATGTTCAATCATATATTCATATGTTTATTTTCACAGATAGAAATTCATTGCAAATAACTCTGTGATGATTTCATGTTAAATTCATAGCCAGCAGTGAATCTCTTAGCTATTGATATGTAAATTGTATCACTGGATATATTCATCCAAAGAGAAATTTGAGAAAAGGATTGGAACTTTTACATAATGATGCAAATGCTGACTTAACAGAACTCTTTAACAACCACTCACTTTCCTCTTTCAAAGCTGCACAATGGATTTAATAACATTAGTACCACATCATCATGAGACAATATAGTAATTTCATACTTGTAGCTATTCTTTCAGTCAATTTCTTTTTTGTTGATAGTTTAATTGACTATGTACATGTACAGTTTGAAGTTTGTGGTGCACTTTGGTGTAAATATATCCGCCAAGTACTATCCTGAAATTCTTATGGGATATTCCTTCTTTTTGATGAAATCATAGAATAATTTATTAAAAAGTAAACAGTTGAGTTTTATTCCAGAGAGGGTTTAAAGATATTAAAAACACATCTCAGATACATATATGTGGGTGGTGAGAGAGGGTTGTGGGGAACACATATTTTCTCAGATAGTATTCATAAAGCGGTTGTCAAGCTGAAGAGTTAGAAAGAATTGATTTACTGGGGAATGTTAAAACCAATATCAGGGTAACAAAAATGATGTATTGAGGTACAAATAAATCAATATGGCAGTTCTAAAACTATTTTTGGAAGCATTAAATGTTCAATGAATGTTTCCTTTAGAGATAGGTTGGTACATAATACTGACTCTTAAATTCACTGAAATAGCCCTGGTCTAAACATAAACATTATTTTTTTAAAGTTCCCATGTAGAGCATGTGTTCTCTCTTCCTAAAACAACCACTGAAGCTGAACTTAACAGCACCTGATATCTAAAGTGACCTTTACTAAATATGCGGGGACTCCATTTGTTTACTGGGTGTTATGGTATAGATATGAGGTATTTACCAAAAGCTTACATGGGAGACAATGCAAGAATTGTTCATAACAATTGTGACAGTTGTAACCTAATCAGTGGATTCATACATTGAAATGGATTGAGTGATAACTATAGTCTGGAGGAGGTTGGTCATTGGAGGAATGTCTTTGGGGTTTATATCTTTCTCCCTAATAAGTGAAGTGGATCTCTCTCTCTCTCTCTCTCTCTCTCCCTCCCTTTCTCTCTCCTTCCTATTGCTATGTCCTGAGCCATTTTTCTCCACCATGCCTTTCCACCATGATGTTCTGCCTCACTTTGGGCCCAGAGCTGTGGAGTTTGACAACCATGGACTGAACCTCCAAAACCATGAGCCAAAATAAACTTTTTCTCTTTTTTATTGCTCTTGTCAGGTTTTTGGTCACAGACATGAAAAATCCAGCTAAAATATTAGTTGGTACCAGACGGAGAGTCATTGCTGTGACTAACCTGACCATGTGGTTCAGAAGACTTTTGAGCTGGTTTTTAGGGGAAGGAATTTTGAAATCTGAGACATGACATGAAAAAGCTTTAGAATGCTGTAAACAGAGCTTAATAGGTGATTCTGGTAGGAACTCAGAAGACCAGACTGCCAATAGGACTATGCACAGAAAAGACTGGACTAATGAGTTTTCAGAGGAGAAGGTCTCTATTGGAAATTGAACTAGAGGCCATTCATGCCATATTCTGCCAAAAAAATTGTCTATATTTGCCTGTGTCCTGAAGCTTTTGTGATATTGAATTTAAAGGTGATATACTAAAAAATTCTAACAAAGGAAATTTCAGGGCAGCAAGGCATTCAGGTGGTGTCATGTACATTGTTGGTGGCTTTTTGCTAAGTTTATTGTGAGAATCAGGAAAAGAAAGCAGAGCCAAAATATGCAAAGCTTGCAGGTTGACCAGAAAAGTCAGGCTAAGGAAGTTGTTTGTCAAAGATATTGGAACCATTAAAAGAAAATGCTAAGCATTTTGCACAGAAACAATAGGAAAGACAATTTGAGGGCATCTCAGGGATTGGCAAGTCCATACCATCTCAAGCTCAAGGGTGTAAAATGTAAAATGCATTTGAGAAGAGACCAAAGCAGGAGCCTAATTGAACATGGGGATTCCAGGAATTTGTTTCACCATGCTCAGCTGCCTAGGTACTCAGAGATTGATGCAACTGTGGACCTAGGAGGCTTAGATATGGCTTAAGGTGGCCACAGACCCTTTCGGCAACCATGTAGTGTTGGTCTGCAGGAATGAAGAATGCTGGAATTAGAGGATCAGGGAGGCTACCGCTGATTTTAAAGGAAGATCTGGGAGGCCAGGGAAAGTGCAGCAGGGTTGGAGTCCTTGCAGGCTGCCTCTCAGTGGATGATGCATGGAGCTGTGAGAGGAAGCTGATGCTGCAGTGGAGACCCCCGGGATGAAGACATGCCCGTAATGTGAGCTGTCTGTTGAGCAAAGCTGCAAAAATCTAGCAGAAAGAAGCAAAGAGAACACATATGCTGGAATCAGCAAAGCCATAGGGGCAGAGTTACACAAGCCCTTTGAGAGAAAATCATGATGCCATGCGCCACAGATGCTGGACTAGAGCTAAGGACTTGTTTACCCAGCTGGATTTTGGTTTTCAGTTGATTCAATCCCTTCTTTATATGCTCCTATTTCTCACTTTGGAATGTAAATATTCATTCTGTGTCATTATATATTGGACATGCAACTTTTTTGTGATTTTTTTACTCTCACTGGTAAGATTTTGCCTTGAGTCTCGGATGAGGTTTTTGGATTTAGACCTTAGGGTAGTACTGTAACTGTTGACTCTGGGGACTGTTGAAAATGTGTTCTGCGTTGTGAGATGAGCATGAACTTTTGGGTGGGGTAAGACTATTGGAAAGCATTGTGTGAAATAGTAATTTTGCACTCAAAAATTGTCTAAATACTGTTAAAAACATTATGTTCCAGGTTAAATGACAAGAATCTGAAATGAGTTCATTTATCCATTTCAGAAGACATCTAAGACATATTCTTATACCTGTCACTGAACAGGAACCTGTATCTGTGTGGAAAAAATGGAATAGGGTTGGATCTTGTCTGAATCTGAAGAATGGACCCTGATTTATGGTGTACATGCTTTTGTTCCATCATTGCATTTGCATTCTTTTGCTATGGAATTTGACTAAGCCCATATGTAATTTTAGTGAACAACAAATTTAAAGTATAGACAGAAGAAAATCCACTGAAAGAGAACAATATGTCAGATGCAGAGGTTAGGAACAGATTATGGAGAAATAGATGTACCTTTAACAACTTTCAAGATAAGTGCTCTATTTGTCCATCTTTGCAATATAGCGTAAAGAACAAAGAAAGCTTGCAATAAATATTTATTGAATTTAAAATGCCTATTCTGTACAGTAATGTGTTGAATGTTTTTGTAAACCTGGAATTACTTTTAAAATATAATTAAAAGTAATAAATATTTTCCAAAAAAACCTTAGAATTCCCAATTATTCTTAAGATATACTCGAATGAATGTTGCACTTAAAATGTGTAAACAATTTTAAGAATGTTGGTATATGTTTCCAAAAGACTTACAAAGCATTTTACCAATTTATATCCCCATTGTCTTTAATGTATAAGACCATTATAAGTTTTGACTATTTTTTCTTTTTAAAAAATGTTTTATTGGGGCTGGAGCGGTGGCTCGGTGGTTACGGTGTTTGCTCAGCATGTGCAAGTACATGTGTTCAAACCCCAGCACCCACGTACACAGCTAAGTATCAGAGCAATGGAAGCCATGTGGAAAACCAATAAAAACTGATTCTTTCTGTTTCTCTCTCCCTCTCACTGTCTTTCTCTCTTAAAAAATGTTTTATTGTTTTATTATAATTATAGATAATAGTGGGATTTTTTTTTGCAATATTTGAACATGCATATTACAAAGTTTGGTTAGTCTCATTTCCCTTTTTCTCTTCCTTTCCCTCCTCCTTTCCCCAATGCATTTGCTCTACTCTACGGATCTGCATTCTATTATTATTATTTTAATTAATGCATTAAAATTATATATAAAGGTGAGCTCCATTGTGATATATTTATAAATAGATATAGAATTATTTGGTATATTTAATTCCCCAATACTTCCCCATGTGTTCCCCTCTTCCCTTCCTCTCAATCACCTTCAGCTTTTAGATTTTCTCTCCTTAATTTCTCTGTTATTCATTTTGTATATGATACATCTTGAAGAGTTTCTCCATTGATTAAGTCTATTTGGAGTTCTATAAGCATCTTGGATGTGATATTACGGATCAATAGTAAAATGAGGTAAGTTCTCACTTATGATTTTGCTTAAAAGGTTTCTTAAGGCTTTTGTTTGCGGTTCGGAATTTTCCTCCAGGCCAATGATTCTCAGATTAATACGCCTCATCTCATCAAATATTACTTGGAAGTTCTGATTATGTAATATAAGCTGTTTATCTTGCTTTATCTTCTTTGAATTCTACATTGTTCAGCCTATCCTCATTTTCTGATACTCTTTCTTCGAGAGCTGAAGTTCTATTTTCAGTAGAGTAAGCTCTGGTGTTGGTGTCTTCCAATGAAGATTTGATTTGGTTAAACGTATTTTTCAAAACTGATAGCTCTGCTACATCTCTTTTCAGGATGTCTATATCTTTGTATAGCTGATCTTTCATCTCCTGGAACTGATCCCTTATTTCCCTGTAGAAGTTGTCTCTCATCCCTTGAAATTGATCTTTGATCTCTTTCCTTATTTCATCTCTCAACTCTTTGATTGCATTACTGATCATAATGCTGACACAATGCCTTTGGTTTTCAACTAGGGCTCCAGCCACGGGGTCCTTTGGTGGAGAACTGTGTGGTTGAGGAGGGGAGTTATTTCCTCTTTCCCTCATTTTCTGAGCCTGAGAGCATGTCCTGTACTTCAAGTAAGTTGCTCTTGGTGGAGTAATTGGAACTTCCTATGGCTTTGCTTCATTGTGATGGGTTTTGTTTTTTTTTTTTTTTTGAGAGAGATCTCTCAGTATATTATGATAGCAAGCCAGTGCCCGTTTTGAAGCGTGTCTATTTCTTCAGATAGTAGGGTCTCTCTGAAAGTGGGGAGAAGGGATGACTAGGAAGTCAAGGAGGAGAATTGGGGAGGTAAGAAAAAATACTCTTGCCTTAGAGTAAAGAGGAATAAGGGATCAGGGGGGAGTAGGTTATTCTATTAGTACTAAGAAAAACATAGAAATGGAATACAGGAAGGCTAAAGACTTTGGGTGAGGATGAGAGAAAAATGCTTATATTTAGGGATTATCAGAGTACAGGGGAGGAAGAGGTTGGTATGGGGCGTGGTTATCTTCATTCTCCAGAGGCAGAGTCTATCTTGCTATCATGAAATGTTTTCCTGGTTGGAACCCAATATTATAGGGACAGTAGTAGGGTTCAAGAAGACTTAGAGGATGTAGTAGCCAATCACCATTACATATACACGAATAAGTATTTACATCCACCAACACCAAATTCAGTATTAATCGTAAAGCAAGAAGGGGAAAAAGAAAAAAAAATCTATATAACAACATAAAAATAAAAAATAAAAAAGTAAAAGAAAATAAAAATGAAAAATAAAAAATTCTTAATGAAAACTCGGATCTATAGAGAATAAGGGCATCTCTGTGGTCTGGTAGGAGATGATCACTGTCCTTCTGGGATTCAGTATGAATGACTCTCAGTCTGCGGCCATGTGATCCCACAAAAAGGACTGGGGTATACTTAGACTCCTAGGACCTCCAGGGGGGGCCTCTACTGAAGTGGACTGGTTCTGGAAGCACTGATGTTTTCCAGCTTCCCAGAGGAGCTGAAGCCAGAAGAGTTAATGAGCAGGGAGTGTAGATGGTTTATATTCTCCCTCTGCTGGGGAGATGAATGCACTGACTCCTGTGTCAGTATACTCAGAGATCAACTTGCCACGGTGATCCTTCTAGCAAAGGGGAGTGGACAGGGCAGAGAATCGATCCCCTTTATTCCATAAACTGAAGATCTCCTACAAAGGGTGGAGTCTGGGCCTGTTCTAGGTCCTGTCTTCCTGGATCATACTGAAGCCCGTGGCCTTTTCCTGGATGTAGTTATTAAAAGTTGCTCAAAAAAAAAAAAAAAAAAAAAAAAAA